>JAODLL010045709.1:0-20133 GCA_026546735.1 Forbesichthys agassizii | reverse complement strand
TTGCCCCCCCCCCCCCCCCCCCCCCCCCCCCGCACACACACACACACACAGAGTAGTATCTGAGCAGGGTACAAGCACAGCACTGGCTTCAGCCCGGCTCCAATACAGATCTCCAGCAATCACAGCTGAAATGTTTACATTTCCTGAGAGTCTCTCCTTTCAGTTGGGGCAGGGGAGGAAAGATGCCATGATGGAATGAGCGGGGTAGGGCAGGGTGGAGGAGGGGCACTCGGAAAGGAGGGTTCCGTACAGTGTAGCCCCTCTGAGTGCATCTCTTGAGTAAATTTCCAGCCGCTCTGGTGGTCACTGAACACACTTACACAGACCTCATACAACAAACAGACAGATGTGCATGTGCACACACACGCACGCACGCACACACACTCCTTTCCCAAACCACTGACTCCTGCCCAACATGTAGACACATGGGGGCCACCACTTTACCTCAATGCCACCTAGAAAACGTTGAAGCTAGCGATATATCAATACTCCTTTATCCATTCTCAAAAATAACACCTTTTCTAACTGGCCCATTAATGAACGGTGTGTCCTGTACATTTCCTTACATTGCGTTGTTTTCTCTGACCTTGCTTCTCTTCCTCTCACGCGCCTGACATTCTTAGCAGGTAAGATAAACAGTGTAATTATAATTCTAGAATAACAGCAGCTCCAAAATGAGGTTCCTGTTGTTACCGCTAAAAGTAAAGACTTGGTTTATCAAAGCAGGGTAGGCAGAATGTGCAAACAGTGTATAACATTTCAAGAGCAATATTGCTGAGTCATTGTAGTAGTTTTTCAAGGTTCACGCTGACCAGACGTGACGGACAGGTCACCAGAGGTAGGGGGCTGTATGTCTCACCATGTACTCCATGTTAGAGGCAGACGGGTACACTCCTCCTCTCAGTTTATTATGCAGCTGCAGGATCTCCTCGCGGTCGGACCACCGGATGGCCCGCCTGGTCCTAATGCCCGCCGGGTTTCTGGTGCTGTTCTGGTCCGCTTCTTCTTGATAGCGGCTCAGAAGCTGCTTCAGGTCATCGGAGTCAGGCAGAAACAGGGCAGCAGATTCTCCAGTGTAGAACAGCAGGAGGGAGGAAGAGAGGGAGAGGAGGAATACAGGCAACCAGGCCGCGGAGGTGGGGATCATCTTCACTTGTTCTGCGTGTGTGCAGATGCCGGGGGCTCTCAAACCACAGTGGGCTGCTTGTGTGAACACTGCTCCTCAGACACAACCTGCAGGGGAGGAAGCATTCCTTGAGCTGTCCTACGCTGAGCGAGCCATTGACATGTGGAACACATGGCCAGACAGATGATATAGCAGCTAGTGGTCATTCTCTATAGCACACCTACACAGATGCAACAATGTGCACGTGTATATTAATATGATTCAGACTCATGTTTATTGATAATAATGTTTCTGACCTGACAGTAGGCATGATGTTACTTGTTTTGTAACAATAAGCCTACACCAATTACCATGAGACAATAATAATATGCAGTCTAGCCTATTTACAGTGAATATTAGTAGCAAATATATAATAAATATATTATAAACTATATTTGTATTCTTATTATTCTTATTATCATCATTATTATTATTATTATTAAAACCACAATTCCATTCACAAGGGATGTCATCATAATTTGTGGAACAAGGGTTACGATATTCAAAGGGATCATGTTATTCTGTCATTCATCCTGCTGACCTTGTCGTCATCAAATACAGATACAAAGTTAATCAGAATACAATACAGAATACAAAATAGGCAGTTTTAGCTCTAAGTCCAACAAGGGCGATATCTGTCGTCCTAGCAACGCTTCCATCATCCCATCATTTCACAGCTTTTCCTCTGGCAAGGAAGACAGACAGAGGTCTGGCGCTGTCAACATGCAATGCCAGCTCTGGGTAGTGTGCCAGCCAGGAGCTGAAACACCACACCCTACTGCCTGAAACTCCCTTTCACACTTCACCTCGACCCGGTTTTCTCTCTGGTCCTTTCTCGTGAATTCTCGTGAATTTTGTACTGCAGTGATAGACGGAGCTGAAAAACGCGCACATACGACCCACGTGCCACAGTCTAGGCTACTGCACAGTATGATACTATACTATTTGGGAACTATATGGTAAAACTATATGGTGGGACATAATTGCCTCCAATAATGTCCCTATTAAGATCAAGCCTACGCCTAAATAACACAGACTTGCCTGCCAGACATTCCAATTGAATTGGACGTCATGATTTAGGCTATCTATTCTCAATTCTGTATCTTATCAATATAGCAATATTTATTACAGAAATGAACATGCAGCATGCTGCATACCATACAGATTTATCTGTCTTTGATAATGCGATATCTTTTGTATTTTCTGACTTGACTTAAACACCATATGCAACATCACAACACTACAAAAAGTAAACCAATAAGGAATCCAAATACAAAATGTAATTAAGAAAAACGTATTTCTTACTTTCTGTCTTAGTGAATTATCCAAAGTGTCACCTCCAAGAGTCCTCTTCTCTTCTACATATGCTCTTTGTCAGATGGTCAGACCGGCCGGCGTTCAGCTGTTTCTGATGGCGGTGCTTCTGTCGGGATTGGAAACTGACTTAGCCTAGTCTCAAGAGCGCCTTATATAGAGGAGTCAATGAGACCCCTTGGCAGGGAAAAAAATGACTCGACTCTATCCCCTCTCTCGTAGCCTCCCTAAAGTAGGACGTGTTCTTGGCTAGTATCTTACACTGATGTCGACATCTGGGGAGTGCGTATGTTCCTCTGTGAATTTTTTGTTAATCGGTGAGTCAGATAGCCTAATTACGAGAAATATCCTAATCACCGGTTGCAAATGACATCTGACTCAATATGATAAGCCTGATATAGGCTAATCCATATTTCTAACGGAAAAAGTTTTTACAACCCGACATTTGTGTGAACTATATGCATGGCTCTGGCCTGTAGCATAGCCCACAACAATACTTTGTCTCTTTTGAGGCTACATCCTAATTCAGCCTATTTTTTGCCTTTTGTAGCAATTAAAAACAAGAGCCGTAAATTAGGTGATATGCACAAGGACGAAAGAGAGTAGACAGACAGGAGGAGTCGGAGAAAAGGTTGGCGCAACATAGCCCTGATGCATGCAGGCTTAAAAAAAATGGCGCGCTGGCGCTGAGAAATAGCTAATCAAATTGTCATTGTGACCTAACTTCCATTTTTATTCGCCATACGCCTGCAGTACTACTAAAGTTACACAAATATTATAATATCATAGTATTAATATTAATGTATACTATGCCTGTTTATTTTAATTGTAACCAAAGCTTTCCAATATAAGAATGGATGAAGGCTGAAAACACTAACATTAAAAAGCCTACACTGTCCAAAAGAGGGCGCTCTTCTATGACGCATATGTAATCCCAATGGCAACCAAACCAATCAGCCGATCCCACGTGATACGCGCATTTTGCAGATAGGCGGCCTTTTTACTCAGTTAGCCTACATGAATCAGATGATATTAAATGTGTACCTCAACATTAACAGAATAACACAAAGAGATCATATTCAATCAAATGTGTATGTTTATTGATTAGCTCGTATACTAGAACATAGGTCTACATGCTGTAGGCCTATATTAATATATTATTTTAGTATATCATTTTCCTTTTAATTTAGTGGAAATTAAAAAGTATATCAACAAAGACAAATAAGGTTCTCACAATGGGGCCATAGAGCAAATCTAACTTAGTGTTACAATTGCCCCCAATCTGGCAGCCCGCCATAATTAATAATATGGTATGATGGCTGTTAATGTTTTTTTATAACCAATTGCCTAGAGATAAAGTCTATATATTAAAAGTGGCAGGCATCCAAACTGTAGATAGCAGAAGAACAATAGCCTATAGGCTACATCCAAAAGTGTAATTTCATACCTCAAAATGTAAATTCTGATGTGTAAATTGCCATGCTTTTTTTCCACAGCATATCATCTTATTTCGTATATGGAGTTTTTTCAGTCATTATCTTGTTTCTGATTGGAGGAATTGAGTGTGTTACAATTGTCCCTCATACCTGCATTTCAGCATTAAGACATTGTTTAAGACAAGATGCTCGTGAGCCAAATCATGGTAGCAGGAGGTTCTACGCAAGTCATGTTACTCAAAGCTGCACATTGTGTTTTTAAGTAAGACGCCATGGAATGGATTCAGTAGGCATTTCATAATTTGAAAGAGCCAAAGAAAGTAGTAAACAGGCCACAAAACATATACCATATGCTGCAAATAACTATAGGCTATAACTGTTTGATTGTAGATTTATTTTCTCAGAACTAAAGAAAAAATATTAAAATAAGCAATTTTTAGATAAATTCACTTCTAAATCTACGGTGCATTCATTTTCAAACATGGTGTAGGTTAATACATGCAATTGTAAAATTGTACAATCATTTAGTGGCTACGTTTTGTCAGGATGAAACCCACAAGAATACATGCATCAGAAATGACTGGCTTCTGCTGAATAATTTCCTGCATAGTTAGAACCAACCGCTCAGTCTTAAAAAGGCAAAAGTGAGAGCAGACATCCATTAGTCTACAATTCTTCAACACGGCTGTGGAAGACTTTTGCGTATAGGTGGTCTATCAGTGGGTGTCCAGGGCTGCAATTTTGCTGCCACACCACAGACCACAAAACAGTGATATTTTAGTAATGTTGTGACATTAACAAAGAAAACACTGGCATGTTTGTCAAAATGCACACAGCATCTTAAACTAGTTTAGTTAAAAAAGAGAAGGAAAAAAAAAACTTACATGGCAAATTCTTCAATAATGAGCCTTTGCATAAACCTTTAGGCAAACTCTCCCACTGCCTTTAACAAGGCAGAATTTGGCCACAACACAGCAGAGATCCAAAATATTCCAGCAGGCTGAGAAGCAAATGCAAGATGGATTAGTCAGACAATTGACTAATCAGTAAACAAAGAATTGAAGTATCATCTTCTACTTTATTTCACATTTTGGCTTATTGTGCACATTGACCTGTATGCCAGTCCAAGGTATTCCAGATGTTGAGAAGATTAAAATAATTAAAAGTGATAAGCCTACTATGCTTGAACATGTTATGTATTTGGGGAAAAGCAAAACCAAACCAAAACTCTGAAGTTCTAGATTTCAAAGCCATCATACAGTTTGAGAGATCAACCTTCAATCATTCAAGTGAAAGGAAATTCTGCTAACCATCAATATCACAAGTGAATCAGACACTAAAAGCATCGAGACCACTATTAGTGATCCGTTTTTATAAAAGCAAAAAATAAATTAAAAAAAAAGACAGGTTATATGGACCTGTCAGAGTGTGGTGGTAGGTACAGACCCAACTTGAACTACAGCTCACTGACCTTTGTTGTGATAAGACTAACTACTGGTTAATTGGTACTACTTGTTAATTGGAGCATGCAGTTACTGATCTCAAATCTGTAACATGGCTCCACAACTTCAACCAGAGAAGCTAAATAACTGCTAAAATAACACCTGCTTTTACAGTGGAAGTTTTTAAATAAAGGTATGGTATTAAATGCAAAGGCAATATGCTCAAAAGCTGTTCTTTTGTTTACCTGGGATTGGTAATAGGTTTTACCAAAATCAAAAACCATTTCAATAACTATTTGAACTGCCTACGTTTTCTCACATTAATGCTAATGTTTTAGTAGCTTGGAATATTTTGAAATTCTAAGCTTAAACAGCTGGAGCTTAAATTTAAACTCTTAAATAACTTTTATAAGTGATATTATTGGTTGAATGCACCTCTAAAAATGCATGTTCAGAATATTCAGATATCAAAAATCTCACTGTACCATTTCAAGTCAGACAAACGTGTGAACAGCCACTAGAGACAGACTGGTCGTGTTTTATTTAAAGGCCTTGTATATCTGTTACAGCCAAATAGAGATCTTTTTGGAAGAGCCCAAATTACGTCAAATACTGAGCATACGACGTTTACAAAACGTTAAGGGTTAATACTGAAATTGTGACACTGGGTGAAATGGAATTGCAATTTTGAAAATCAACGTATTAAAGAACTGACGAGATATTGAGCAAAGAACTTGTTAAATTTTATTTGTTGTGCTTTAGCCTGGGAAAATAATTTGAAATACCAATTTAAATGCAAGTATTCTGATGGGGCCATAGGCATGGGTACATCAAACAAGCTATTAATGACAAAAACTCAAAACATGAAAATAATGAATTATGAAAAATAAGTGTTATTTCAACAAAGTGAACATGATTTCCTTTTGTGCAACATTCAGGGTTTTTTTCTTTAGAATTGAACATCGGTGTAAACTGTCTTCCGTCAACAGTTGGGTCCTTACACAAATATAGAAGGAACTCCTGAGCTACAAGAGATAATACAAATGTCTGGTACATTCCCTTAACACTTGACAAGACAATAGACAGTTAAAGTTGCTGCACTGATAGGATTACACTTGCACAATGAGTGGGGAAACATCACACAATGAACCTAAGGCAGCCCCCTCTTTGCTGATCTGGGGGTAAAGAACACAAGTGGCTCATAACTACATTGATAAGCCACAAACACAACTGGATCCTTTTGACAAATATGAAGAAAATCAAACTGGGGATAAAAGGAAATGTGTTAAGTAAACAAATAGAAGTGTATGCAATGGAATTTGTCTTCATTGGTAGCTTTCTCACTAGCACAGGTACTCAAAGCCTGAAAACAAGCACAACCTTCTGGAGCCAAACTTTTTTTTGTTTTTAAATACATTTTCTCTTTAAAGGTGGCAAAAACTTGCATTTGCATGTTTATTTATTTTAATACTCATTTATACTTTGTGCACAGAAGCTTTATTATCACTTAAATTCTAAAGAGCGTTAAAATTTATTTTAGATAGTCGCTATTCTAAACCCAGAAATCACACAGTTCTCATAAAATAAAGAAGCAGTTAGGTTTGATTTGGAAAACCTAGCACCCCCTGCCCTTTCCCTCTTTGTAATGGCTCAAGTATTACCTAGATTTATATGCATCAGAAAAGTGAGGACATTAATATAGGAGGGAGGGTGACGAGGGGAATCTGGTCTTGGGAGCACAGGGATTGATGATCGCTATGTACTTTGCTGGTGCTGGGCCTTTTCAATGCACTAGGGCACACACATTCCAGACATTTCAACAGCTGCAAATTCAGTAGGCCAATAGTTCTCTCTACTAAAAGACAAGACACACTTATACTTTGATGACATTTTCGTTAAAAAAAAAGAAAATAGGTGTCCAAATTAGAGAACAATCCATAGCAGTCCAAACTGTAGCCCTGTATAGTAGACAGTGCCTCCTGCGTGAAAATCAACAATTTCCCATTCAAACAGTCTGAGGTGAGTCTCAGATCCCAATCTGTAAGGGAATTCCAGTCATCACAGCATTTAAAAAAACAAACAAAAAAAAAACAGCAGTGGCGCACAGAGAAGAGAAAGAAGTCACAGGGAAGTCTTTTTGAACGCAGCTCATTTCTCATTCCAAAAACAATAGGAGGAAATGGGTACTGGAAAAGCTGGTTCTCTTGAAAACCAGGGACAAGTTGGTGGGAAGAGGAAAATCTTGCAAGAGAAGAAGTTGGGCAGTGTTCCTGTTCATTAGTGGGTGGGGGGGATGTGTGTGCATGTATGTTTAAGTGTATGTGTATGAGTGTCCTGCCAATGAATGTCGTGACTGTGTGCGTGTCCATGTACAAAATGGAGATAGATGTCGTGTATGTGTGCGGGGCATCTACAGGAGGTCCATGCGGCGGTAGTACAGCAGGTAGGCGGTGCGCTCAGCAGTCTGCTTAACCACTTGATACTGGTTGATCACCTTCACCGTCTGGTCGTCTATGCGCAGCCATCCGTTCAGACCGATGTGGAAGACATCTGTAGTGTAATGGCCGCCCGTTGCACTGTTCCCGTGGTGATAAACAACTGCGACACACAAAACATGTTAGATGGGAGACCTACAGTCCCAAACCAATTACCCAATTTCAAGGTCCACACGCTAGGCCTTTACTTGCCTAGTGTATTGCAATTTAACACAATTGAGAATAAAGCTTAAACAGGGGATAAGAACACATGTAGAACTCTGTTCTTGCTAATGCCCTTTATGGTCAAATAACACTCACAAGAAACACTTCAAGCACACACACACACACACTACCTACCTGCAAAAAGCCTGTAACATCTTAGGCCTTTCACAACTTTGCTTCGCACTCCAGTGGACAAAAGATCTGAAATCATATCAGAATTGTGTTATTTTACACCAGCTAATTAGATAATTCACAAATATTACCATTAGCTGGTACATGGCCTGCAATATACTAATAAACTGGTACAGAATGTTATTGTTTCCAATGCAGATGTTATATAGAGTATATCTGCAATATGGACAATTAAGAGGAAACTAGAGCTCCATTTTGGCAATCCCTTGAAACCGGAAATAATGAAACTTAAATTACAGTGAGCAAAGGAAATGTAAAAAAAAACTAGTTTGGGAACTAGGGTTGTGCCGATATACGATGCCATTTCCGATGGCTAACCGGCATCAATGTTTTGCAGGCATCGTGATTTAACAAATAGATTTTTTATATGTGGTGAAAAAGTGTCAAAGCAGCGTTCAAAGTATACCAAGGCTGGTGGTTGCGGAAGACTCACTGCTTGTTATTATGACAAGCAGGGTCGTAAAAATTCCTTAAAAAAAAAAGTGATTTAATGGCAATATGAAGTAGACCTAATTATTAATGGTTTTAGTTTCACATTATATTCAATTTTAAACTTAAACTACAAAGCAGCACCTGTTAAGCAAAACAGAATCAGGTTGATTTAAAATCCTATCATATGTAGCTTACTCTTTTCACTGATATCAACAGTAGGCATAGATTTGTTTTAGTTTTAAAAAAAAGAAAAAAAAGATGACGCACAAAAATATGTCGCATGCAGACTGTATAGATGGTTTTACCAGTTTTATGGTTTTAATGAACATACGCACGTTGCCACGGTTATGCCCTAATTAATGTCCACTTTGTATTTGTTATTATTGAGTTTGCATTTACTTGAACATTGCACTATGCATTGTAAGGACAGAGTCAAAATTAAACGGATTAGCAGCCTAACTGTTTAATGGTTGATGTAGTCTGAAGTGCAACATGACCGTGAAATGGAATTTTGTGAATAATAATGATCACTGCTGTGTGAATAGAGAGGAATAGCAGCCTGTTACAAACGTATACATAGCCTACACAGTATGCATTCACTTACCAAAACAGAAGCCTCACATTTCTCTTCATATGAGCACAGTGGTATCCTTTGGTCAAATGTTTAGTATGCTAACCGGCTTTATCCACTTTCTTCGAACAACTTTCCCGTTAAACTCGCATTTGGCTAGTGCATGATATAATTTACATTTCTCCAAATTACAGTAAGGGATTCAAAGCTGTGCTCAAATATGAAAATCCACTTAATTCATTGTCTCAAATTTATTAGCTAAACTTCAAAAGTCTCCCTCATGGATGTAGCCGATCTCCCCTCTTCTTGCTAATGTTCGCTAATGTTATTTTGGCGCCAGACAGACGGACAGTCACCTCAGAAATATGTAATGTAGTGCACTGCGGACCCCTTTGACATCTACCCACTAGATCTATTGCACATTTGTGTTTTCTCACATAGGTAAAGACTACAATACACATTTAAACTTTCAGCTGTCATGTTAAAGATTCATCTGTAAGCAGAGAAAACACCCCTTGTGAAGGCTGTATTTACAGCAAGCTTTCACAGGCCGCTTGACTTACATCTCTGACTGCGCCTTGCTGAGTTCTCAGTATAGGGTTTGATTGGACGGCCCCGCTGTAAAAACAAGCGCACCTATTACTACAATAGCCGCAGTTTGTGTTGACCGCAGCATGTTTGCTTCAACGATTGAATTAAGACTATGAAATTGGCATCCCCTCTCTTCAGGACTGGTAGGATTGCCCTCAGTAATCTGAGCTGGTGATGGGTGCTAATTTCCCACCCTGATCACAATGTATTATTGTAGACATCGTCCGCTGCCAATTTTGTATACGTCAATCAACCCCTATTGGAAACTACGGGGAGCACAAATATTTCTGTCTGTATCTATACTGGCAAGATAATGACAAGGCCAACAAACACTGACAATAAATCCAAACAGCACAGGTCAGTTTAATGACATGTTAAAGACGACTCAAGTGTAAAAGGGCTTACCTTTGCTGATTTCCAAGTCAATGGGATAGTCAACGTGCTTGATCAGTTTCTGGCAGCCTCCTGTCTTTTCAAAGACAAACCTCTTGAGATGGAGGACAAGCACTGGAGGAAGCTCCTCCAGTGTCACTCTCCGACTGATCTCGATCTGAAGTTAACAAGTGAAGTAGAAATACAATGATAATATAACGCACGTCTTTAAAACTGAGCAAGCATAGGATTGCCTACAAAAAACATTAAATCTCACAGCAATTCAGCTGGATCTCCACTATTACTGCGCATGACTCAGTCTACTGGTTCCTTCCCACTACTGCACCCTATTCAAACTAATCAGGGACTTCTGTTCTGAAGTGAGCATATCTGTGTAATTAGATTATCTGAAATAGAACGTCTACAGAACAGGCTTGTGCATTAGCAAACAAATTGCAAGATTGCAAATTGCAAGATGCACGCAATAACATTAATTTGTGGCCTGTTAAAATGCCTCACTGTCAGCATGTTAACAAATCTAAACTAAACAAATAGGCCTTTTCTGTAATCCCAATGCAACAAGGTTAATCTGTAAAGCAGATGTTACTTTCACCAGCTCAAACTATATGCCAAGGAGGACTTCAAAAAACATGCTTTTCAAACAAATTATTTCAACACTGTTCTTCAGTGAACCAACAATGCAGGGGGGGGGGTTTTCTCCCCACATTGACTTTGGCACACGTTTTTTGCTGTTTTGTTTGGACATAGTTTACATAGGTAGCCAAAATTAGTGGTTCATTGTTGATACTGTATGCGTATATGGTTGCTTAAATCTAAAAAAAAAAAAACATGTTAATGTGTAAAAAAGTAATTTAATCCAATCTGCTTTTGCAGACTTACCCTTTACATTGGCATCTTATTTGCAGTGCCAAATATATCATACAAGGGTAACAGTACAGAAATATGCTCAGAAAGTTTATGGCTCATTTCCACCAAGACAAATAAACAAATCAGTAATTTCAAATGACTAACAAATTACTTATTTGTAGAAAATACGTGAAATTTGTAAATCAAAGCTTGAGTTCACATTAAAGAAGCAAAATCACCTAAATGGGTTTGACTGTCTGAGAGCCAGTACATAAAGTAGCAGGGATCAATAAATACATTGTTTTTAACACCACAAAAAAAAAAAAAAAAAACCACATACCAACTTTTCACTAGGCCACAGTATGGGCACACAAAGGCTACACACACACCCACACAAAGCATACCTCCTGCTTGGTTTTAGAAGTGTAGCCCTGGACTGACTCCCGTGCAACCAATGTCTCCAGGGCTTCCTGGACAGTGTGAACCTTGTCTGACTGGATGTCAAGCTGCAGGGTGAAGAATGGCTGGAGGGTGGCCGACTCCTTAGAGTTTTGTTGGTATACCACTGATCTGAATCAATTTAAATAGTTTGCATTATTCTACTTATTCATTAAGCTCCAATGAGAAAAACATGGGTGAGACATTATGCAAATGACACGTCAATAAGAGCTTGACAGTTTCAATAACATTACATCTAAATAGCATTCAATAAAGCTGAGCATTTAGGGAGAAATACAATTCAGGTTATACATTTATATGCATATCCTAAAAAATATTTGATCGGGTTGTTTCTCTGCCGATAGTGGTGTTTATATGGAGCATTTTCTTTTGGGTTGGGCTTTTAACCTGATTCCAATCGGAAAAATAGGGACCATGTAAACACAGCTAGTGACAGCTCTCGACTCCATTGACAAACGCTGCTGTTATTAGTGTAACCATAATTAGTATCAACCGCCACAGACGTAAATCTAAACTACACATCATTAAATTAGTAACGCAGACGCTCAATGTGGTGTCCAACATTTATCAGAGCAGAACAGACTCAATGCGTGAGACAACTTATTATATAGCAAGATGGGCTTTCTAACACATTGTGTTCGTATGTCTTTCAGTTTTTTTAGATAGCTCCTCCTTTCCAAGTTCAAAGCAAATAGATAACTTTAGGGGTGCCTCTTGGCCCGCCTCCCTTCATGAAAACTTTTAAGCTATAGCGATGTTGTGAGGAAGATCTACAATCTGCCTCATGTTAATTGTTGATATACAGCCATACACTGTTTGTTGATAGTTTAATTTGACGTATTTGTTAAATGATTGCGTGTTTGAATGTTTAATGGATCCAGTGTAGGCATTGATTGCATGGCTGTACTTTCTGATCACTGATTAGCTCTCTAGCGCTGTGACTGAAGATGGCCTTGTTATATTAAAGAGCTGTTTTACCTATACTGTGGTATGTGTGTAATCTACACCACCTAATCAGGACCACATCGGTCATTTCTACAGTAGGCTTGTCCATCTACCCTACAGATGTCAAATCAACTCTTTCAATGACATTCCTACGGAAATACAATTTCTGGAATAATGGTTCTAAAATATCACAGTAGACAAAAATGTCTACAATTAGAAGGTAGAGTAGAAGTAAGGAAATTCCAAATGCATACGTGAATGATAAACATAGCTGCCTATACAGGATAATACAGCAGGGTAAGTCAACTATTTTTTCTTTAAGATAATAATTATGACTCAGTGTATATTTAATTATTTAATGTTTTAGCCCATTGCTAGCAACACTTAAGTATCATGCTTTTACACAGAGTACGTTTTTACAAAGCTACTGAATATTAACGCTGCAGCGTGTGTTCCTTATTTATAGTTCCATGGTGTATTCACGTAACTCTGCATGTCTAGTCGGCTGAATGGAAGCATCATGGATGAGAACTCAAAACAAAGGCCAAAAAAAATTATAATGGAGGTACAATGTTTAATTAATTGGTCCAGAGCAGAACCGCAAGTCTCAATACAGTCTGTGCTGACGTCAGATTGGCACGCTTACCTGATGTGGCCACCAAATATGTCAGTAATGGGCGTACGGATGAAGTCAGCATGGCGAGTAATGGAGGTCTTGTTCCTGGGCCCAACTTGCTCCCACTCCTCCTCACTCTCTTCCTCCTCTTTGTCAGCAACGGCTTCCTCCACACCTGGCTGGACCTCTGGCCCATTGGGTGTGGGGGCTTCTGCAAATCAACAAAAACATCACTTAATTAAAGGGACAATTCAACATTTTGTCCCACTGTGAGCGAGTGTGCAAGTAAAAAAAAAAGAGGCGAAAGTTGCTCTGTTTTTCTAGTGCACACTGACTTGCTTTGTTTGAAACGCAAGAACTGAGGGTTGGGGGAATTCAGGGAAGGCGGGTGAGAGATTAGGCATGCTTTGCAGGACAACAGGTGAGGGTCTGGTTGCATTTGCGATTTCAGACATGAGATGGGTTGCTTGTGTCTGGGGGGGGGGGAAAAAGTCCAACCCTTTGTCCTAGAGAACAACTGTCCTGCATGTTTAAGATGTCTCTCTGCTCCAACACACATGATAAAAATAAATGAACGGGTCATTATCAATCTACAGAAACCTGATAACGACACATTCATTTGAATCAGGTGTAGGGCTGCAGCCATCGATTACTTTAGTAGGAGTATTCTACAGATTATCCAAGTAATTATTAAATATTTGGCAATATTAAAGAGTAATGGTAAATATACAACTGAAAGTAAGAAGTGTCATATTGATCAACTATTAAGTTTTATTTTTAGAATATTCAATACATTGTTTCAGCCCTAATCAGTTGTGTTGGAGCATGAAGACATCTAAAACCTACAGGGCAGTGGGTCCCCGGGACCAGGATTTGACACCCCTGCTACAGATAAATGTTGTAAAATAATCGTTATTTGTAGTTTTAAATACAGGTGTTATCACAGGTAACATATGTATGTTTTTTTTAAGAACACATGCGTTGTGGCAGGCCATTTCATATGGATGTTTGCTTAGGAAGTTACTTACTCTCTTCCTGAGGTGAGATTAGATTTTTAAGAGCGAGCATCTCCTCATGCAGTCCGTTAAGAGTGAAGCCCAGGTACTCCTCCGCATCCTCTTGTCGACCCTGTGACCACAAACAATCAGGGCTCATTAAACATTTTGGCTGGCATAGGCCATTAACAAATGCAGAAGCACTGACTCAGCTTATAGAACCACATACACAGACGTTCCATTTCACAAGAGGGTAAAGCCTGTGCCAGTGTTCACAGGACTAGCATCTCATTCAAGGTTTTCATACATCTTCACCACAAACTTACGTCAGGTGTGATGACAGAGTCCTGAACTGAGTGTTCCCAGTATGTTCAGACAAAGACTGGAAGACAATGTGACTGGGACAGCCTACCTTCTCAGACAGACTTGACTTGATGAGTTTAAGTAGACTGTAGATGTAGGTTGGCTCAAAGGGCACGCCCGGTCGAACGTCTTTTATTATTTTATCACCAGGAGCTGTGGGCATAGCATTAAGAAGGTCACAACACTGGCGGGGGGGGGGAAAAAAAAGCCAAGCATCTTTGGAGAGACTGCCAGACGTCTTACCTTGCTGTTTTACTTTAGATGGCATGTTGCTGAACTCATTCACAAACCTTACGCTGCAAGAGGGACAAAAGTGTGCCACCAAACATTTACACAAACTTGAACATTTGCAGCATTTTATAAAAGCCTACATATAAACCTGGAGGTACTTACAAGTTGTCAATCATTGGAGTAGAGGTACACTGTCTCTGCATTTCATTATGCAGAGGAATAGACTTCAGCAGGTGATACATGGGAGGACAGGCAACAAGGGCTTGGAGAGTCTGGGATCAGAGTCAAGGGGGACAACAGCCATGTGGACAACCACAGCCAACCATCTCTAAAAGTAAATCTCTACTCCTGCATGGCATTTTAGGGCCACACTAACTAGTTAGAACATCTACAGGGAGGGGTAGAGAGCAGTTTACAACTCTTGAGTGTTGCATATGCCACATCAGTACAAAAATCGGTGCGTAAAGACATTCACAAATCACAGCAGAGCGTCAAGTAAACAATATTTCTCATTACACTGTGGCAGTATAATAGAGTTAAAAGAGATTGGATATTTTAATCCAGCAAACACTTGTCATATTGGTATAGACTAGGGTGGGCGATGTCTACCAAACTGGCATCAGACGATGTTTACAGTGAAACATCGGAATGGACGATGCCATCGACCGGCGGAAGGGGCGAAAATATGCACAAAATAATTTTTTTTAAATTTCTTGCGCCATTGTCATAGTCCGTTGTCATAGATCCTGTTCGTGCAGAAGTCCCGCTACACTAAGTTATGTGAATTTGCTCTTGCTTGCCAATGCTATTGCTATGCTATTAACCAAGCATAATAAGAATGAGCAAATCAGCAAATATATTTCAGAAATATTGTTCACGGGAAATAGACTGTGCAAACGAATGATTGTTGTTGATAGTATTTCTTCATTGTCTAGGAAATAGATTTAACTTTTATTTAAAGTGGCATGCTTATGTTCAAGAAATATAACATTTCTAACTTAAATACAGTCTGGGGATTTCTATGCTCAATCCGCATGGACACTTACTCCATCAGAATTAAGTGCTTGTCGCTGCATTGGTTCTGCTTTCGTTCATATCTCAGCCATAACGTCATTTTCCATGGAATGATACTAGATCGCAAAGTAGTGAAATTGGGGAAGCAGATAAACAGGTGAATCGACACCAGTTCCTGTTTATACATTACCCCATGGCGGAATGGTCTCTGTAAAATGCAGGGTAATACAACATGTGTGAAAAGGGCTCAATAATGTATTTGTCTGAAACTGGGCACACGTGTGTATGCGATGGAAAGTAAAGATGATCATTCATGATTATGCTGGTGACAGCAATACGGTGAGCCTTTAACCTAAAGTATTACACAGTCTTTCAGTAGATATTTATAACAGAACGCTGCAACACCACTTTTTGAACACTTTTTAATCACGATGCCTGCTCAACATCGTGATGCCTGTCAACCATTGGCGGTACTATCGGCCCAACCATAGTACAGAGACATTGGTCAGTGATCTGCCGTATTAACCCCACTCATTGAAAACATACCCCCTTCAATGAAGAAGGTTACTTTGAATGCTTTCCCCAGTCCCCCTTTAAGTATGATGATTGCCTGAATAAGATAAACAGTCTAATCAAAGTAAAATGTCACATTTGTCACTGGGAAGGAAGAAATTAGTCATCTCTAAAATCATTTGAATAATATCACAAATTTGGCAAGTTAAGAGTTAAACTAAAGTAGCTAAATATACACAGGGTTTAGAATAGATTCATAAAAAGGATACAGCGTTGATATAGCACCAGTTTCCTTTGTTGACCAGTCCTCTTGGTTGCAGGGACACTGCTTTATGTACCAACTTCACATTCTCAATAAGTTCTGTGGATTTTAACAAAGTTTTATTCAAAGGATTGCCGATATCTTCCTATTGTCTGTGTCATACTGTACTTTAGCGTACACAAAGACATGGCCTATTAAGATCTAAAAAAAAAAAAAAGTTTACAAATCTTTCATTGATGTCAAGCTATAGGTATACTACCAAACAAGTGGCCTTGTGGGCTCTTCAAAGTTTATTTATTTCTTGGATTTGTTACAGCAACTTATGGGCAATTAATTATTTCCTTAACGATAAAAGACAATGCCAGAGTGCTTTGGAAATGTTTTCGTGTACTTCTATGTGCAAACTGTTCCCAAAGCACAGTATTTCAGCAATTAAAGAGATTTGCTGGGAAACATTGTATATGCTTAGATCATCTGTGAACTTCCCTGGACATCCATTGTCATCTGTAGTGGGCTTCAGTCTGTCACATGCATAGTTAACATGCAGTCAGCACATGAAAAAATGTGGGAAAGTGTCATTTAGATTTTAGACCATAGATTTTCAGATCCAATGGAACCCAATAAAGATGGGGGAAGAGGGATCCTTTAATGTACCCCTACACTCTATACTTATGTTTAACTTCTATTACAGGCAGTTGGATTTTCAAGTTACGTTGATACACCCACATATCCACGGAGTCCCAGGACTGCAGAAGTAAGTCACAGCAAAGTCTAAATTGTTAAATGACGTCTGAAAAGACGTAATTACAACATTAATACAGCTTCAAGATAGAAATAGCGGAGGGGATCAGTTTTGGTTGGGCTATATGAATTGTGCATGTTATTTTGTTGAGTTCAAACACCATAAAAGGCTCATGTATGTATCAACATGTTTTCTTGGCAGTCAAAACTGTTTGTTTAATAACAGTGTTGTCCCTTTCTTCCAATCCCGCCTCATGTACAGTGGCACAAGAGACATCGAGAATGGGAGGCAAAGGTTATTCTGTGCCACGCCTAGGAAGGGAGGCTGTCATTTAAAACACAGCATCCATGGTAACGTGGGCATTCATTTACATCTTAGATTAGTATGATAGATATTGAACACAAAATAAAACATTAAATGCAGCTTGACCTGCAGGAGCAGGGACTGCTAGATTTTAAAATATGACCCTGACAAAACAAATGCTTAATACTGAAACCAGCACAGACTATTCCTTCAATTAATTTGATAGTCTAAGCTTTAAAAGCATTTGAAACATTGAAAACCAATTAACCCAAAACTGCCCCAGCAACACTTTAATGTGGCTAAACATATTACTGGCCTATTCAGACTAAGAAAAAAGTATCATAGGCAAGTAATTTATTCAGTCTGTGTACTACCACCATCTAGTGTTCATTGTTAATCCTCACAAACCTACAGTAATGCAATAACATGCATGGTAGTCATACCTGAGCCAGCTAACGTTCAGTTCAGAATTCAAACAGCCTAGATCTTAACAAAAAAAACACTTTCACTATTAAAGACCGATCAATCTACTCTTGGTTGTACTGGGTCTAAAAATGGTCTCACTATTGCCACCAGGTAGATAAACAGTTACATTTCACAATGGCAGCAAAGCAATGGCGTGCACTTTAACATATTACCTGCAAGTTTAGGAGCCATAGGATCCTCTGACACAGGGACAGGGCTGTCTTTTACCTCCCCGGCTTTCTCAGACTGCTCTGGCACAACAGGGGAGGGAGCCACAAGCTCCACAACATGTTTCGTCTCGACAAAGGCCTGAGGGCCCCCAGGCAGAGGCTTGGAGTTGTGGAAAAGGCTAGCCCAAGATTTAGGGAGGTTGGCGGGGGGCGCAGCTAGAGGGACAGGCGAGACAACCTGCTCCGCCACACTGGCTGCGGAGTCTGAGGAGCCCTGCTGAGGCTGCTGGCCAGCCTCAAAGTCTGTGTGTCCCTCTGCAGTGACAGCAGCCTCAGCCAGTCCATTATCCAGTGCGCTGTCCCCAGTCACCTCCTCCTCGTGTTCAGTAGTAGCTGCAGCGGGAGCAGCCGAGCTGGCCACAGCAGCCAATGGAGGCGGGAGAGGGGATTTGGGACAGGGGCTGTGTGCACCGCTGCAGCCCACAAGGTCCGGGCTCTGCGGAGCCAAAATATCTGGTTGCTCTTGTGCAGTCCTGGGGCCCTCGCCCACTCCGCCGCTCTGAGAAGAGGCTGAAGAGCAGGAGGTTGCATTACCACCATCTGATGAGGCAACCCCGCTTATTAAGTCCAAAGAAGAGTCATCAGGGCTAACACAAGTCCTCTGATCCACAGCGGAAGCTAAAGTAGCTGCCTCCACTGCACTGGTTGTCGTCGTCGTCATAGACATGGGACCAGGGGTGGCTAGTTCAGCCCCGGTCAACATCTTGCCAACCATGTCGTCAGCACCGTGGTGTGGGCCGCCACCCTGTGCATGTCCATTCACCAGGCCCGTCACAGGCATGTCATCGGCATTGCCCCCAGCAGAGCCCTCCAGGTAGTTGTAGTACCCCGGCGGTCGTTTCTTCTTTTTCTTCCTCTCCCGCTGGCCTAGGCAGCCAGGCCCCCCGTCAATGTCCGGGCAAGCCTGGTGATTGTCTGCGGCAGACATCTCGGAATCAGTGCAGCCCAGCGAGTTGAAGTGGGCGCCGTCCAGGGCATGGTCTGCTGCAAGGGCGGCCTGCTGGGCCTTCGGGGACGACTGGCAGCCCAAGATGAATTCTGGGGCCTGGGGATTGAGGGTGCTGGACACCTTGTACAAGGGATCCTTCACGCCAACAGGGTCAGAGTCCATCACTTCGTCCACACCAAACTCAATGCGTTGGTAGTCCTCTGCTATAGATGACACCACCATAGTCAAAAGAGAGACAGTTAAGTCACGCGTTTAGTTTTTTGTCATCATTTACAATACATACATATATACACACACACACAGTATCTCACAAAAGTGAGTACACCCTTCACATATTTGCAAATATGTGAGCATATCTTTTCATGTGACAACAATGAAGAAATTTTTCTGCAATGTAAAGTAGTGATTGCACAGCTTGTAGAACAGTGTAAATTTGCTGTCCCCTCAAAATAACACAACACAGCCAATAATGTATAAACAGCTGGCAACAAAAGTGAGTACACCCCTAAGTGAAAATGTCCAAACTGGGCCCAGTGTCAATATTTTGTGTGGCCACCATCATTTTCCAGCACTGCATTAACCCTCTTGGGCATGGAGTTCACCAGAGCTTCACAGGTTGTTACTGGAGTCCTCTGCTACGCCTCCATGACGACATCACAGAGTTGTTGGATGTTTGAGATCTTGCGCTCCTCCACCTTCTGTTTGAAGATGCCCCACAGATACTCAATAGGGTTTAGGTCTGGAGACATGCTTGGCCAGTCCATCACCTTTACCCTACGCTTTTTTAGCAAGGCAATGGTCGTCTTGGAGGTGTGTTTGAGGTCGTTATTATGTTGGAATAGTGCCCTGCGACCCAGTCTCCTGAGGGAGGGGATCATGCTCTGCTTTAGTATGTCACAGTACATGTTGGCATTCATGGTTCCCTCAATGAACTGTAGCTCCCCAGTGCCGGCAGCACTCATGCA
>JAODLL010045699.1:0-20133 GCA_026546735.1 Forbesichthys agassizii | reverse complement strand
TGTGTGTGTGTGTGTGTGTGTGTGTGTGTGTGTGTGTGTGTGTGTGTGTGTGTGTGTGTGTGTGTGTGTGTGTGACATTTGCTGTCATCTTTAGGCAGTTCCATGAGATTCTCTCTCCCTCTGTTATGTCACTCCTCTAGTTTCAGAAGACTTGAACATGAATGCGGTGATGCGGCTGAACCAGTATAAACCAGGTCTGGATTACCGGCTGACTTCACAGACAGGCCCAGTCCATGAGCCTGTCTTCACCATGGCTGTAGAGTTGAGTGGGAAGACGTACGAGGCCACGGGGCCTTCGAAACGCGCAGCCAAGCTCAATCTAGCAACGAAGGCAAGCCGTCTTCAGACTGCATAGTTCATTTGTTCAAATCAAAAACATTAGTTTGCTACATTGTTATGTGGCAGTTGGCTTCAATGAGCTCTGTAGCTATCATGTCCTCTTTTCAGTGAACACATTCCATGTTGCTTCTCGTTTGCAGGTCCTGCAGGAGCTTGGTTTGCCCACCGGCCAAGAATCTAAAACGGAGAGCAGTGGAGGGGACAATGGAAGCCAGCCGTCAGCAAAAACTGCTACCACTGGCTCTACTACGTCAGACGACGTAAGCTCCTCATATTCTCTACAAAATATGAAAAAGGTCTTATTCCATCCTTCACAAGGGATATAGCCGTGTTTGTTGATTGTCGATATGAGTTCTAACGCCGCATTGAATCAACAGAATGCATCGGTCACTACATCCGAACCCAGTGGACAGGGCCCTATTCTGACCAAGCACGGGAAGAATCCTGTAATGGAGCTGAATGAGAAGCGTCGCAGCCTAAAGTATCAGCTATCTGCGGAGACAGGCGGGTCCCATGAAAAGTGTTTCATAATGGAGGTTAGTCAACAGCAGCCCGCTTTGGTTCGACAACACTTTGGCTAGACCACAGCAGCTAAAGCTGTAGTTTAGTCCACAACATGGCAGTGGAAAAATAAATGTTTGATTAGTTATTATTACGGTGTAGTCTATACTCATACGTTTTAGTTTTAAAACATAGTACTTTTATGATGTTTACGCCTTGCATCCACACTACTTACTCCGGAGTTGTAGAGCTCGTAAAGCTGAAATCGCTGCTTGCAAAGGTTAAGGGGTTGCGTTCTAGTCTGGACGGGCATACAGTTTGGAAAGTGATGACGCTGACATCCCACATTCGCTTCCTGATTGTCTTACCAGTGTGTCAGTAATCCCGTTTTAAAACTAAAACGTATTGATGTAATGTATCTTAAAGGTTAAAATTATGCTACTTCCGTTGTTCCAAAATGTAATTTCACCATCTTTGAACCTGCAGGTAGAGGTTGATGGCCAGAAGTTCAAGGGCAGAGGCTCTAATAAGAAAGAGGCAAAGGCCTACGCTGCCCTCGCTGCCTTGGAGAAACTCTTCCCAGAGAGTGGCTTGGCCAACAGAGATTATTCGAAGAAGAAGACCACATACACTGACATGGTAAAGTGCCAATGTTTTAAATAGTTGGATTATCTAGCAATAGCAACCAAATTAGTCACACATCTTTTTGTAAATGACACCGATATCTTGTCCCTCTATCTCAAAGCATCTGGCCTTAATACCCTGGCATTCTTTGTCTATCAGCATATCCCGGGATTTGGCACTATCCGTGGTATTCCCACCGACCCTGGAACCCACTGGGGTGGCAGGGGTCGGGGGAGAGGTCGGGGCAAAATGAACCCGGGCACAAACAACTATAGCAAGAGTAAGGAGCTCTCAGTACATTCTCAACTAGGTTTAAGACTAGGTGTATCGTACATATTGAGTTCTGTAAAGCACTTAACACACAGTCAACTGTTTATCCGAATACTGATTTGTTACGTTTTCTCCCATCTTCATTAGCAACCTACAATTATGGAAGTAATGCTGGCTCAGGATATCGTAAGTTTCTAAATCTCTATGCAGCTTGTAGTTTACTGAATGGTATGCTTTGTGATTTTATTTTATTTTTTTTATTTATTTTTTATTTTTTAAACATGAGTAAGTCTAAAGAACCACAGGTTTTGTTTAAATGCAGAAGGCCAAGTTATGCTCCTTGATTAAAAAAAAAATATATATATGACTTGCTTCTGGGCTGCTTAATGTTCCTGCCTCATGTAAATCAAATGCTTGTTTCCATTGCCCTGCTCTCATCACTGCAGCGTGTCTAGACACGGATCAGTGATGTAAAGGCTAGTCTAGCAAGTTATCTGCATCATTATCACAGTCACTACTAAATCGCAGTGCCGCGATTAATAACCCTGCTCTCGACCTGTCCCAGACAAACTCTATGGAAATGCCTCCACTGCGACCACGACGGCGTCCCAGGCTGCCGAGTCGTCGGGCGCGTCCTCTGGCTACGGCACCTTCTACCCCGAGGGCTGCACCTACTCTGCCCCACCCGTCCCCGCCACCGCCACCCCTCCCGCCGCCACCACCGCCGCCGCCGCTGCTCCCCCCACCGCCCCTCCCCCAGCTGTCAGCTACCAGTCCATGCCTCCCCCGGTGGACCAGCAGAGCCCCTACAGCTACGGCTACGGCGAGGAGAAGAAGAAGCTGCTAACGCAAGGCACCCATCCGCCCGGCACGGCCGACACCCAGGGTCAGGTGGACTACTCTATGTACAGCACAGCCTACCCCAGCTCTGTGACCGGGGGACAGAGCTACGGCTACGGTCAGTCCAATGAAGCATTGTTCCTAACCCTTTTATTTAATAAAGGCGTCATCCTCGAGAACGCTTGCTAACGTCAAGATCAAATCAAAACTATTTTCCCCTGTGGCACCGTGCCACACATCGTGAAGCAAATCATAGTAATATTGGCTTTGTTGATGTGAACGGTGTTCGGCACTTCCTACGGCCCCACAGACTGTTCCTATTTACGGTGTATAAGTATCCGATCATTTTTTCAACCAGCGCAGAGAACGTTAAGCTAGCGTAATGCGAGGAGATAGTTGGTGAATTTGACAAGAAGTGTATTAGCTTCCAATTAGCTTGCATTAGCTGACTATACCTTTTTTTTAAAAAAAAAATTTTTTTTTTAAGATGGGGTTAGTCATTCTCTAGAACGCCTGCTAACTTCTGGATCTAATCAAAACACACTCCCCCAGAAGCTCCGCCCCACACATTGAAGCAAATTACGAGCAAGCGGAATTGTTGTTGTGAGCAGTGTTCGCTACTTTGTTTATGTTCCTATTTACGGAGCCAGGGCTGTGTAGAAGTACCTAATTAGCTTACAATTTGCCTGCAATAGCTGACTACACCTTCAAACAGGAAAGGTTTGGTCATCGAAAGGCAGCAGCTAATAATAATAATAATAAAAAAGAAAATATTAAATAATAAACTGCCAGTGGGGTTGTGTGAAGTCATCTTCTAGCTAAAAAGACCTACGTTCATCATACCCATTTATTTATATGTTTTTTTAAAAAAAAATGTGCGTTGAGTTTACCTCTGAGCACACAGAGCCTTGCTAACCATACTGCTTTGCCCACAGGTTGGGGGAACCAGCAAGCTTGGGCGGGGCAGCCCGGCTATGGCATGTACCAGGGCTACGGAGCACCTGACCCCAGTACCTTCACCGCATACGGAAACATGAACTATCAGTAGTGCAGATCATGTACATTTTTCTTACCATTTCTGTCCTTATCTTCTCCACCCAGAGAACACTTAGTTTTTTTTTCAACAACGGGCAAGGTATGGGGTCTGTTTTCTTTAACTTGACCCTCTCTGTCATACTTTTAATTGATGTGAATGTATAAATCATATCTGGTTTCATTTTACATTAACATTTGACATGATTTTATTATTTTTAAATGGTCCCTTTCCACTCTGCTCTTCTGTAACTCAGTAAATTGTGATCTGTGTTGTGCTTATTTCAAGTTGAACTAAAAGAATGTGTTTATTTCCTTGTCAGATTTTCAATGCTGTACTGTTTTTTTTTTTTTTTTTTTTTTGTAAAATACATTTTATTTTGGAGCAAAGTACTAAAAATAAATGGGATTGATAAATGAGTCCAGGTTTTAGTGACCGTATGTTCGTTCACTTCATAGGCTCATTCAGGTGATAGGCTATGTCTTCACATCTGCTGTTTTACTGTATGTAGCCTAACCACATTTCTAGCACATGATATCCCAGGCACTCAGCATTGCTGGCTCACCTCAAACTTCCCTTTTAAAACTGGGGATTTTTTCACTTCGCTCATAAGGAAGCTTTAGACTGTGTGCTGAGATAGATGACAAATTGAAATGAAAAATAATAAACAATGTATGCTCTGCACCTCTGGGAAGTTGGCACCCCACATGACAAGTGACAAGAATATGTTTGTATTTATTTGTTTCTGCACGCACAAAAAAAAATGTATGTAAATAGAGAAATAACACGTTTTAAGTTATATGTTAAGCTTAT
Organism: Forbesichthys agassizii; assembly: GCA_026546735.1. Taxonomy (NCBI): domain Eukaryota; kingdom Metazoa; phylum Chordata; class Actinopteri; order Percopsiformes; family Amblyopsidae; genus Forbesichthys; species Forbesichthys agassizii. The sequence goes on along the minus strand of JAODLL010045699.1, from coordinate 15,713 downwards.
GATAGATTCAGCCCATTCGATCACAAGACAAACCTAAAATGAACTTCAATAAAACTTCAAATGACTGAGCACAAATGTTTGCATTGACTTGCACAGATGATGCACACATTGTGATAATATAAAAAATGATATTAACATCAGGTGCTGAGGACATCACACGTTTGTCTTGCTTAGGCTTAACGTATAACAACTCTAGGATTTTTTTTTTTCTAAAACAATTTGCATGCACATTTTTCATTTGCATGCAGAAACAATGTAGGCATATATACTATATATATCAACAATGACTTCTTAATATTCTCTTAATCATTTACATGTTTTTAAATGAAACTATAGCAATGTAAAACTAGGCAGAGAGCTCCAGCAAAATATTGACTATCTGGATTAAATGTGAAGTCAGGTTATGGGCAAGATTGGTGATATTTGAAAGCAAAACAAAAACACCCCTCTCTTCAATTCCATAGAGGCACCCTCATAAGCTTCACCCTCATCATTGCCAAGGCTAGGACAGTGTTGTTTTTGGGCTAATTTGACAGCGTACTTGCATGCATTGGCTGCCTCCACCTTACCTTTAACCTCATTGTTCTTAAATTACTTTGACATAGTTGCAGGCCGGAGCACAATGAAATAGCCTAAGTGGCTGGCGGGGCAGTGAGAAGGAATATAGACACTGATTAAGGCTGAGGTGGCAAACATAGTGTCTACCAGCTATTCTGCTTGTGAATCACAAGGCCCAGATCTCCAGAGAGACTGAGTCAGGATGTGAGCAAGGGTCACGCTCTGTCGGCATGGGGGGGGGGGGTCATCCTGCAGCCTGTTTTCAGTTGATAAAAGCGAGTTGAGAAGAGGGAAGTTGTGCAGACACGAAGACACCGCTCGGCATTGTCAGCAGTGAGTGTGCTATCTGTTACTTGAACTAACCTTTGTCTGCTCTTCACGCGCCACAATGTGGGAGATGCATGCTGCTTTTGTTTTCCTGATGATATGACAGGAGGGTACTTGTACTTTGTACTGTGTCTTTTATTCTGTGATAGAAGGTTAACAGATAAATACAGTCGATGTTAAGAGTCAAACAAACATTCCGTTTGAAATTAACTACGTTAGAGCCGTGATATTTTGCGGGGCCTGTGAACCTCACTGTGCCAGAGAGTTGTTGTTTGATTACACTCTATGATCTTCAGCTGGGGTGCATCAGCTATGAATGCAATCACATGTCACTCTTGCAGAGTGTTGTTAAGAAGTGGGAAGACACAAACAGAGCAGTTCTCTGGGAAACTGCAGGCGAGGGATGGCGTGGGTTGTTATGGCGGTTTCATATGTCCCTTTTTTGTTCCTGTGTTTTTACATCTGACTTCATTATCTTTTAGTTTGGGGTTTCTTTGTGCTCTGCTCAGATGGCGCTCACTGTGTTAACCTTCTTACTTGCTGCCATCCCTATGGCCCACTGTTATCCAACGGCCTTTCAAGACTTGGACCAAAGTAAGTAAGCTTTAGAAACTTGTGTACTGTCCACGTAATGCTGAACTGTTTTTACCTGCTTAAGAATCTTGTGTTTTTAAGTGGCTGAGATGATTATGATAATTGTGATGATTTTATTGATTTATTTTTCTCCATAGAGAACAGAACCTCCATCAAGTTCATAGCAGTGGGAGATTGGGGTGGATTGCCTGAGATCCCATACATCACTCCTGTAGAGAAGGCTACAGCTGTTGAAATGGGACACGTAGCATACCAGATGGGTGCAGATTTTGTTCTGGCCCTTGGTGATAACTTCTACTACAGGGGTGTAGAGACTGTAGATTCTCCCCGCTTCAAGGTGGGTTGAGAGTCTTTGCTGTTTTGCTACTGAAACAAGAAGCATCTCTTAAAATTATCTTCTCCTCTCCACCCAGGAAACCTATGAGTCTGTGTTTACAGCCAAATCTCTCCATATCCCCTGGTATGTGATTGCTGGAAATCATGATCATGTAGGAAATGTGAAAGCCCAGATCGAGTACAGCCACAAGTCTGACAGATGGTAAGCACTAATCGCAAGGTTTCAATCTGGAAATTTTCAGACAGTGTAAATAAACATGTCTTAAGCCTTAAGTAAACACCATGCTCTATGTGGGTGATTCTCTTGTCAGTGAATCTCTTGCCACTTGTGAATGTTGTTAATGATAATGTATTCCCTTCGTCCTTTACAGGCGTTTTCCTTATTACTACTATGAGCTGAACTTCCGAATCCCCAACACCGACAAGACCCTCACAATCATCATGCTGGACACCGTGCTGCTGTGCGGCAATTCGGATGACTTTGACGACGGTAAGCCCCGAGGACCCGTGAACCGCGTGGATGCGAACCGTCAGCTGGTCTGGCTGCAGGAGAGGATGGCACACTCCAAGGCAGACTTCCTACTGGTAGCGGGCCACTACCCTGTGTGGTCCGTGTCAAAGCATGGCCCCACAGACTGCCTGCTGCAGCAAGTGCGCCCTCTGCTGGTTAAGCACAACGCCACAGCCTACCTTTGTGGTCATGACCACAATCTGCAGGTTGGAATGGTTACCATGTGTACCATTATATTCAGATTCAACCCTAATAGGATTATACATTCAATTATCTATAATCTTTTATATCATTGACAGTTTCATTGTCTCAATACTGAGACAATGAAGTGTAGATTTGCATATAACCATGTGCAAATAGAGCAACATACATTTTGAAGTACTATTGATTGTATTGAAGTGCTTGCCTTCCTTGTCACAGTACATTGAAGATGCTGGGGTGGGCTATGTGGTGAGCGGTGCCGGGAACTTTCTGGACCCTGATGATCATCACTGGCACCGTGTCCCCAAAGGCTCTGTGAAGTTCTTCACAGGCCAGGCCTCTACATTGGGCGGCTTTGTCCATGCAGAGGTCACGGAGGACAAGATGGTCCTGACCTTCATCCAGTCTAAAGGCACATCACTGTACCGCACAGTGCTGCCCCGGCGAGGTTCAAAGGCCAAACACTAGCCTAGGAGACTATAGGAGAGAAGCAGTGGAGTCAATGCAGATGTCTCTGGGTGTGGTGGTGGTATATGAAAGGGGGTTACATTTGCAGGCTGTTGCATTGCAGTTTGTGGAGGTTAGTGGTCAATTTTGTTTTAAATATTTTACTCTGAATTCTTAAAAGAAATTCAAGCTTTTACCGTATGATTTTCTGATGGGCGTATGTGACATTGCCTACATCTTGTGTTTTTAAGTGGCTTATGAGATGATTATGATACATTGCGCTTTTATTATTCTTTTTAAGGAAAAACAGGTACACTGCTCAATCTCAGTTAAGTGCTTTAACATTTTGTTAAAAGCAACTGGCCTTCCAACAGAAAATTAGGCTTGATAACAGAACTTGGGAATTGATAGCCATCAGGGTTAACCGTCCTGACAACCAATGGACATTTAGAGAACAGAGCAATATACGTAGGCCTACAGTTGCAGAATGTCCATACACAAGCTTTAATGCATTTCATGTTTTCATATTAAAAGATTAGGGTTTTAATTTGCTTACATTTTTGTTTACTTTGGAGAGCATTTAAAATGAGCACACATTTAAATGAAATGTCTTGTTGCATTGTAATTATTTATTTAGCTGTTTCTTTACCATTCATACCCTTTGTATTCTTAATGCATTGATCACAGCCCCTTCCACGTTAGGATTAGGGAACAGTCTTCTTTGTATGCACTGTACCTTATCAGCATAGCATTTCTGAGTGGAGCAGTGACACATGTGGGGCAGGGATGTGAATCTGGCCTTTGGTCATTTCCCACTCCTTCCCAATATCTTTGCTTCATGTCTCTCTTTCCACTGTCTTGTCATTAAAAATGAATGTTCATTACTGTCTGCCTATAAAATGTAAATGTGGCAAGTTGCTGTTGAGTTACACCATACATGCATTATCTAAGGTGTCAACTAGACTCAATAACAGGCAGCTTAAGGTTTGCTTACCTTAAAAGACAAGCACATTGTATGCCAAGCAGAAGGTGTAAATCATTGAGATTTAAAACTCAGGTGGGACCACATACAGTCACTGAAAGTAATATAATTTGCTGTGTACAACCTGATGTACATTTTAGCAGATAAAGAGTTTTTGTTACACTGCTGCAGCAACCATTCACCCACCAGAGGGAATGGTTATATTGATATGTAATGTAATTCCAGGGGCTTCAACAATTACTGTTATTACAAATATGTATTATAGAAAACACATACAACTAGTACAAGTATTAAGGGTAGGGCTAAGGAATCTTTCTCTGTGATGCTTACGCAGGAGTAATTGAAACTCACTTCCCATATTTAACAGCAAAGTCAAGTGCTAACAGTAAATTATTCAATTCAGCTATATATATATATATATATATATATCTGTTTAACAATTTCACTTTTTAATGAAACAATCTGCTAATAAAATTGCATATATTTTATATTTTGGTAATTATGTTTGCATCAAGATCTAAATGATTTGACTTCTACACCCAAACCCCCCCCCCCATTATTGTTAAAGTGTAACTGCACCCCAGCTCTGAGTCTGACTCCACCTAAAAAATACTAAAACAGTGTGAGTCGGGGCGGGAAGGGGCTGAAAGGAGGACCATAGAACTAAACCTGCGTCTCTGCAACGTGCACGCGCCCGCGCGTGTCCATGTTGGCCCGGTGAGGATCACATTCACCATTGCAAAGTTAAATAAATAAAATATAGCCTAGCCATAAAAAATAAATATGCCTTCCTAGTACCTACACTACACTACAGTATGCTACAGTATGCTACAGTGCACTTTCCAGAAAAAACTTGAAAAACACGAGATGTTCAATGAATCGATCATTGTTTTTCCCGCTGCCTAACTTCATGTCTTGTAGTAGCCAAGGTTATCATATATGGCCTACCTAGCGGTACGGTACCACATTAGGCTATTCCGTATTTGTTACTTTAATAACGTGATTGAATTAATTAGAGTAACGTAATTATTATCATTGTCATTTTATGAGATAAAAACAAATCGACAGTAGACTAGAATATTACAAACTAAATTGGACAATGCTGAAGTCAGACTAAAATAAAATACCTTAGTAGGCCTCTAGACCTACTAATCTACCGCTATCTTCAGGTAGCTAGCTTAGTAGCCCAGCAATTATAGCTTAGTACTGGAGTTTATTTTCAGTGGAACCTCTTTTGCTACCGTATTGTGTTAATTAAACAGTGTTTTGTGTGATATTGTATTGGTTAAGTGGCTAAAAGTTACAAAGGCTGTAAGATAGTTCATTATGTATTTACTGTACTGTAACTACGTTTTGATAAGGTTCAAGTGTTTAAATTCAAGTCCTTTATCATTAGATCTTGTAAAACAAAGATTCTTGGATAGGTGTGTGGACATTACAGTTCTCAAAATGGATTTCTTCTGTGACAATATGACCAATTCACAGTCTACTCCATTCAGACATGTTGATTCTCAGGTAAGTTATGCATTATCTGCTACAAGCTGTATTACTGGGGAAAAGTTTTTATACGAGTTAAATAGGGAACCTGTTATTGTTGTCAATGCAGGCAGATCCAGGTGAAGGCCTGAGCACAACTCCAGATTCATCAAGAAAGCATCTTTCAGGCATGAATGCACTTAAGACTCCAGAGCAAAATATGAGGTGCATATCTATAATAATTGAGAAATTATTAATAAGTTTACTTGGCCATAGTTTCCTCTCAAGAACAATGTTTTATGTCATATATATGTTATATAGGCTATATAATGTATTGTAATGTGTATGTATTATCTCAAAATTATTTAATGGCTGCCCAATGAATTTTAGATGCTTTGTGTATGTAAAATGAATTGTACTTGATTACATTTCTGTTCCAATGAAGTTTGAAGATAGATGATATCAGCGGAAGAGTGCAGGACATAGTGGGAAAGATAAATGATGGCCGTGCCAATGATCAAAAGATGATGGAGAACTTTCAGAAGAAGTTAGTAGAGAAGGTAACAAAGCCAATAGGAAGCCAGTAAAGTCATTGCTTTCATTAATGCACCTTAGGGCTGTCCCAAATACCATTTTACAGGTTTCGAATACTTGATGGTATTTCCGAACGAGTATTCGAATACTCTTTCTAAAAATAAAAAAACATTAAAAACACTCAACTATAATTAAAAAGTATAACAGAATTAATCTTCGATTCCTAGCTTCAGTGAGCACACATGTAAACATAGCCATGTGAGGCCACTTTTATTGGCATGTCAATTGAGCCAGTCAGAGCTTTCAAATAGCATCTACCTCCTGTATTACGAGTGTGCTAACAGTGAGTGTTGAATGAATAGCCCTACTCTCTTCTTACAAACAGAGCCAATTGCAATCAATTGTGTTGATGACACAATGTAGGGCAGGCAATTACATTTCAACATGTGGGTTTATATGGAGACAGTAGGGATTAAACATGCATGCATAATGTGAAAAAACAAATACTCTAATCCCAATATTTAAATCGAATACATTCCCAACGAACAAATTCCCGACTAATCAAATATTTGAGGCCAGTTGTAATGCACCTCTGCTTGAAGAGTCCAGATAGGTGCCTTTCTGATACATTTTCTTGTCCAGAGTGTGGCACGTTGCTGGATAAGAATAGGGGCCATAACCATAATGGAAAAATATTTATAGATCAAATAAAGTGATTGTGCTTTTGGTGATCACTTTTGTTTTCACGTTTCCACTAGGTGACAGAGATGTGCTACCAGATGAAGGAATGCATGTACACAGCCTATGAGGACAACAGTAATGACATGCAGGCCAAGCTCCAGGAGTTGTCTGAGTTGCTAGAGAGCTGCAATAAGCTCAATGATGAGCTCCTGGGAGCCAGCCAGGCTTTGGCAAGTCTTAAGAATGGTTTATCCCTGAATTTCATGCCAGAACAGTGACAATAGTTTTTTAAAATCTGTTCTATAAAGCCTGTTATTTTCCAGTAAGTATGAAAACTGTGTTATAGTTGACTGAACTTTACCCTTGCACATCATTGTGTTGCATCTGGTAATTTTGTCTACCTTTTTGAGCAATTTTACTATATTTGTTTATGTTGAAAGAATGTTTTTCTGTTCATGTATACAATAATATTTTGTTTTGTTGATGTAATTTTAAACATATTTTAAATAACTTTACTGTAAATGCATGTTAAACCTAATCTGTCTGTGCTACTGCATCTATGTTTATGTTTATTTTAAGGTATTCAACAAATAAATGTGTATGCTTCAAAAAAAAATTTACATATACATCACAACCTGTGAATCTGAACCAATAGTCTCACTTGGGAGAGGTATATCATTATTAGCTAATTCTGAAGTAATATCTGGCATTGTTGCTGAGTGGGTTGGTGTAAAACTATAGGCCTAAAGATATCAGATAAAACTACATATGAGATGTCCTTACTCATCTATTTCATATTTTCTGGGCACTCGATTCAAAGGATCAAATACCCCACAGATCCATGGTGGTCTGGGAGTAGCTGCAGTTATTCCTGGAGGAGCTGGTGGAGACGTTGCTGCAGTACAGACAGGGCTAACTAGGCTGCTCTAATGAACGCGTTGCAATGCTGCTAAACCCTAATAGAGGAGTGGCAACATAATGGATGGATAACATTTTATGGGCGGTGTTAACATTAAAAACTAACACAACAAACAAACCAAAACAAATTAGATCTCTGGCTTCTCGTGTCCCTGACAACTCGTTCAGTGGGTGCCTATAACCTTCGGTAGAGACTCGTATCTACAATTGACAGCTTTGCGTGTGTTATGCTACATTAGTATCCATGTGATGCAGATAGATTAATTTAGGGCAAAATTATTTTAGTTGCACATTATTTTGTCACTACTGAGGAACAGGAGTCATTTATTAGGTTCAATTATTAATTTGTTTTGCAGTCAACATACACATGACACCCTGGTGGCAAGGGTATGGTTACAATAAGGCCTAACTGAAAGCACCTTGTTGATTTGTTATGCCACAGGCCTGCATATACAAGTCTCTCATTGCATGCTCACAGTCACAACTAGGCATTGTCTAATTTAGAAAACATTTATGTTTCACATATTACAACAAAATAAAGTATAGGCCTATTCTTTTTTTTTTACCATGGTATCACGTGATGAACATGTAGCATTTACATAAAGAATAAGTATATCTCATTCACACGATCTCATATTGTGCATTTGTTTGGGTATGCTCTCAAACAGTTTAATGTATTAAAATGTGCTATTATTTAAAGAGTAACTATCCTAAAATGTGTTTTTGAGCTGTAAACTAAATAATAGGACCAATAGGACTGAACTGTGTGATGACTTGCACTGCCTATTCCCTTCCCCATCCCAACATTCCTACGAAGTAGCGGTAAGACGTTCAACTGACATTCGAAAGTTATAGTTGGTTAATTCATCTGTCAATCATGATTGCCCTATTCTCATTGGCACGCTCTCTCGCTTAGTCTGGAAAGCGACTGCACGAACATTACGCTTGATAAGGATGGCGAATAGAAGTAGGAGACTATATTGATTATTTCTTTCCTTGACATTTCCATGGTTACTGTCCTATCCCATATTTGATCTGCAGTGTGAGTTTATTACCAAATAGTAGCCTACATTAGGATGGATTTGGAGGAGAAATCACCAGAGGACCCTAAGTATGGTAAGAATATATATCTGTTTTGATGTTTTCGTATTGTGTTTTTCTAACGAGGCTACTGGTAGGTACGGTAGCAATGGAAACAACTGCAAAGATGGGTGTGGACCGCATGGATTTAAAGCAGCACCTTCCCATGCTAGGATAATTCAGTTTATGTACCAGTATTACATGTTACATTTTAAATTATTACATTGTACATAATATATGCGATGTATTCCAAGAATAGACTCTACAGTATTATATATTCATATTCCTTCTTATGCTTCACACCGGATGTTTCAGGAGGAATGTAGGTTGCCGTGCTGGTTACAATATAGTTACATTTTAAACACACATCAGTTATTGTGTTCAAACTATGCCGGTATTTTTTTACAGTGTGGCTTATGACATGGATAATGAATGCTTGCAGTGTAGTTGTGTATCTGCGTTATTACTATTATTGCTCGTGTGTTTTAGGTTTTAACTCTTGCCTTAATACCCCATGCCAGTGTTACATGTAACAACGTGTCTCCCACCTACTTCAGTGAACACCTCAGACACTTTCTTTCACAATCTAAAATATCCCTAAAGTTCTAAGTCAACCCACACCCATAACATATACGACGATAATTAATGGCGCACCCTGATCGTAGCCTACCCAGTTGATCTCGCAGGACCCTGCTATTAGTATCCTGAGTCCCTTTCCAATATCACCATGTAACCAGCCGTCTTTGTTGCCCCCACCCCTGCACTAAAGGCTATACTAGAACCCCCAGCCACATTTAGCAAAGTTGATAAAATAAGTAAATTTAGCTAGTGCTGATGCATAATGGAACAAGAAAGAAAAACCATTAGCAGCACTTCCCCTGGCATATTTTAATCAATTTTTAAATAGTTTTCTCCAAACTTACATTTAGAGTAGGCTATCTTCCCTGGAAGGCAGAGTCTGAGACATCCATGGTCTCAGACAGGCTGTAGCTTGCAAGCTACACCCACCTAGCATGCTTAGTAAAGAGACACCCAGTCAAGAAGATGGAATTCTAACAGGAGTTATATGCAAAAAACACACTAAAACCACACTCTGGATAGCACACGTGTACAATGATATCTTGTCATTCTGAATATAATCAATGGTTTGGCGAGTGTAATCCTGGAACTTCATTCAGTCTTAGTTTGTATGGAGTGGGATTTGATGGTGCATATTGCACAAATATTTAATTGGTTTTACTATTTGTCTATATTAAAATATAGTCTATGGTGGCATTGATCTGCCTGCTAATACTGTATGTCAGTTAACTGCTTCATTAGCCATTATCTTACGTGAACCAAAGCTGTGAGACTCACGCATGTTGACTGGCTGTGTTGTATTTGCTTAGATTCAATCTAACGCAAATATCGTACACTTAATTTAATCCTATTTTGGATGATATCAATGTTCCTGAGGAGCGAATGAATAGCAAAACTTTGGCAACCACACTGGCAACTAACCCATTACGGTAACGGGAAAGGGGCAATCAGATAGGCTCTCTGGGCCCATTAGTGCTTCACATCAGAAATGACATCATCACTTCCCTGAACACGCGTGTGTCTTAATGTGTCACTCAGCCTGTGCTCGCTGAGACCAAGAAACACACCCTGTTGTCTAAAACACTAATCTATGTGTATGATACCTCTCTGCCGGCATACACACTAGTTTAACCACAAACAACATATAATTGTCTTAAGTCCTCCCTATACCCACACACATCATCCTTCCCCTCGGCTGGAATTCTATTATTGTACAGGAGAGGAGTGTCTTGCTGAATGACACATTCTTACTGTAGCTACCACATAATGAATTGCCTGAACCTGCCATTAGCACTAAAGGGATTGTTATACTCTAACATTGCTGAGTCACAGCCTTCCTGTAGAATGCACTGTATCTGAGGCAACACATCAATTGACTGCCCACCTCTACTGGCATCAGAAGGCATAGTGGTGGGCTGGTCTGTCATGTGCTGCCTCGTAGGATGTTCCATTGACATTGCCAGTGTCTGAGGAATGCACATTATAACAAAACCGAGTCATTGTCTCATGTCTAATTGCCATAAATGCATAAATCTTGAAAGTCTAAACGTCTGTTTTGTTGCTATTTAAGGCTGATTGAGGAATAATGATTTAGCCTACTTTCGATTCAAGGAAGGCATTGCAGTTCATCTGTTAGTCTAATTGCACTGAAGGGGTTCTTTGTTACTGTAGAAGACCTATACAATAAAACACTTCTGACCTTTTGTGTGTTGTTTCAACAGCAAAACTACTACTACATGTGATTTGTACACATTTTTTGTAATGACTTAGTACAAGTACAAAAATAAAGTGGAAGAAACATTGTGAACAGTCTAATTATTTTAATTTATGTAACGGCATTCAGCTGTGGTATGTGGTTGCCATACTTTTCTCTTGTTTCGGCTGTTGTTTTACAATTTTGTCTTGCACTGTTGGTATTTTGTAATTTAGTGACTGCTCTATTGTCAAGCTGTACCAGAAACAACAGTTGGCGCATCCACAATAGGAAATCTGTGATGGCCAGACTGAGACCTATGCTTGAATTAAACTTTTTAAAAATGTATTATTATTATTATTATTATTATTATTATTATTATTATTATTATTATTATTTAGCATTAAATGGCATGCTAGTCTTCTCTCAGTTACCCTGTTAATACTTTGGTGTCAGTGCTGCAATTCTCCTGATAAAATCCTTGCTCTAAGAGAAAGCGAGATGAGACGAAGGCAAAAGGTTGAAAAAATAATGTATGCTACTGTAAAGCAACTATTCAGAAAATACTTTAGAAATGCCTTACAGAGGAGGAAGGAAATCAGACTTTGTGGTTGTGACTTCAGAGTTAAAAACACTGCACAGGAAGAAGACGGGGAGAAGTGAATAATAAAGCAATCCATTTTTTAAATCCTTTACGACAGAAACTGAATAACAAACATTGATGGGATGGCGATAAACGGCAAGATTGGTATGGCTTTCAGAAATCACATTTTGCTCTAATTTGAATTACACGTTAATGTTCTTGTTTTGTGTTGTTGACATGGTAATGGCTGTTGAAATCTGAATCTACCTCAGTTGTTGATTACGCACCATTCAGAAGTGAACTGAGATTGTCTCTTCCAATTCACAGATAGAACTTGACGTCTTGAACTGAATTTGAGTTGAAATAGGCTAGTGTTTACGTACAGAATTGCAATTAGAATGAAACCAAAATTCAGTGAAATCTTTTAACTTCTTTGCAATGCCTGGTATAACCAGATCATATTCACGTTGTGAATGGCTGGCCACGCACCATTGGGAAGTGTTCGCAGTCGTTTTCTCCTACTTGGTGTAGACCTCTGTGTAACGGTCTGGGCCGCGCCGCCGATGGGCAGTTCACCCCCCCCCCCATCCCGTTACCGGGGCCTACGTGCTCCCGCCCTCGGTTACCAGACGTGCACTTCCCCAGCGCTCCTTGTCTCACGGGTGTTTGCACTGATTGCCTATTGTTTGCACCTGGGGGTTTTGCAATGGTATTTAGGTTGGGCCTTTTGTATTGTTTCCTGTATGGTGTGTGTTTGCGTGTTTGCCATTAAACCTTATTATTTAAACCGAAACCTGCGCCTGGTTCCTGCTCTGCCCGCTCCCGTTGCTACACTCTGCTTAATTTGGAAACTATTGGACAGCGCTGAACCAATCGGCGTTATTACAATTGTTTTGATCTAGTTATACCACCATTTTGAAACATGCTTGACTTCAACGTCATCTCACCAGCCCATGCTGATTGGGCCACCAGTGGGGTGGCTGTGTGAACGCTAATGTGATCAGGGTTTCCAGACTATATTCTCAGCTAAATAAATTGAGCTGAGAGCACAGTCGGGCGGAGCCAGGCTAACAATGCACTGCTGAATGGCATGACAGTCGATTGGATGGAATGGGCATACTATCACCCTAGAAGCCAGTAGCCTATCCTATTAGGCCTAGACCGTCTATATATTATATAGTACTACTATAGAGTAGGTAATTACATAATAATTTCCTAAATCCTTTCCTAAGCAAATGGAATAATTTATATTTTGCAAGTTGCAACTAATAGTGTGTGTTGGCCGTAGGGATAGTCAAGCTTATCTTATATAGTGGTTCAAAGAATGTTACACACCACAAATATGCTGTAGATGATTTAAATGGTTGTTTGTGACACATTTGTTTCACACTGTCCCTAGTATGTTGGCCCACTGTGTTAATAGAGGAGGCTAGGCAGCCTGAGCTGATGTTCTGGGTCTCCATGGTACCTGAAAATATCTACAGGGAGCTCTCTGTCACTGAGGAGCTATTTTGTGGGTTGCTAGGCATGTCACTGGCAGGAGAATAATGTTTCTTTTGAAAAAAGCATTAACTCTGTAAATAAACTGTACAGTGATTCATGCTAGTGTCCCCATTTTAAACATACAAACATAAACAGCGCAGAGGCACTTTGGAAATTGGAATCACTGTGACTGGAGCCAGTGTATTTAGTGTGCATATTTAAAAGCCATACCGATTGAAGTGAATGCCAAATAATGTATGCTTTTCACCAGGGGATGCCCGGAAGTTTGACCCTACCTTCAAAGGACCCATTCATAACCGGTAAGTCCCCATTTGAACCAAGGCTGATCATTATACACTCCGTTCCCAGACATTAATGACAATGTGTCCCCTGCTCTTCTCTCCTCTGTCTGACTGGATATTTCAGGGGTTGCACAGATGTCCTTTGCTGTATTCTCTTCGTCTTAGCCCTTTTAGGCTACTTCGCAGTGGGCATCATAGGTAATCTCTACTGGTCATTTCCAGTGTATGATTAAAGGTATAGTCAGTGATTGTAAAATAATACACTTTTGCCAAACGTAGTAAATATCTACCCACGGCCCACTAAAAACATTCTGAAAAAAGTATATGGTGTTACTACATAGCCATGGCTCTGGAAAAAATGGTGCATTCTGCACCACACAACAATATCTTACCCGTGGCAATGTGTTTCCAATGTGTGGGGTGGAGCTTCTGAGGGAGCACTCTATTGCATTAAAGGGGTTGTTGTTTTTGTTTTGAGTTCAACAAGCTTTCACCAGAATGACTATACCTTTAAAACATTTAGATGTGTTTTCTACAATACTTGGCTCCCCATGTGCCGGCCACGTAACAACCTTCAGGTTTCATACTAGCATGCCTTGACTACGGTATTCAAGATTAAAGGAAGTGGTCACATCTCTCTGAATTCTCTCCCGTACAGCGTGGTCTCAGGGTGACCCCCGCAAAGTCATCTACCCCACAGACAGCAAGGGACAGTTCTGTGGACAGGCAGGGACCCCTCTGGAGTAGGTCTTCTCACTTTCTGACTCACCTATATATTCACCTACAACAGTGGTTCTCAGTCTGTCACACACACAGGAGATCCAGAAATAACTGGGCCATAGGAGTTAGTAGGGAACTGGGGTTTTCCTGATGCACACTTCAAGAAAGCATACATTTGTATATGTGATATAAAACATGAGCAACATTGACAACACCACTGACATTTCTTTTACATCAAAGACAAATACCACCATCAGCACCTCTATATAAACAGGCTTTTTCAATGCATATATGCACATGGACCCATGTAGTTTAAATATTATGGGAGAGTAACACATTTTCCTAAAGTGTTTTTAGGTGCCAGTAAACTATTATTGTGCTCATCCCTACCTAACCTGCAGGAAGAAACCTCTGCTGTTCTACTTCAACATCTTGAAGTGTGCCAGCCCCTTGGTCCTGCTTGAGTTCCAGTGCCCCACTACACAGGTCTTTCTACCTTTTCTGAGCATCATATCTACTTTAGATAGATAGACAGCCAGACAGACAGACAGGCTTTATTAATCCCGTTTGTTGAAATGCAGGTGTCGAGAAAGTTAAAGTATAATAGTTATTATTATGCTTTAACCTTCTCGACATGGATGCTTGGTGTAGGAGTGATACATTATTATTAATCCCCTTGGGGAAAGTCAGGTGTCCAGTAGCTCAAACTTTATCATAAAAACACACACATTGAAACACAAAACATGGAATAAAAAACAAAAACAAATGAATAAATTAGATAAATACATACGAATAAATAAATAAGATGAATTAAACAGTGCCATTATTGATGGGATATAACAGACTCTAGGAGAAGGGTGGGTAGTCAGAATACATAGCAAAGAAAACATAATTTGTTCATATGTGATCCTGACTGCTATGATTGTTGTTTTTTATATGCAGTTATGTGTGGAAGCATGCCCTACCAAGCACCTCACTCTTATCAAAGCCAGGTCAAACAAGGACGACCAGGATTATTATACAAAATACTGTAAGGAAGGAGTGGACTTCACAAAGGTAAAGCACTGATATGTTTCATCCATCCTGTCAATTATACTGTATAGTGGTATTGTATGATGTAAACGTACAGCAGTGATGATGGCGTACATTTTGTTTCAGAGCGTCCCAGAAATCCTGAGGGATGGTCTTTGTCCTGCCATTCTGGTGCCAAGTAAAGCCTGTGAGTGTACTTATTCTGTTGTGTTAACGGTGTTGTGTGTGAAGGCCTTTGTGTGGCGTTCTGTCACAGTATAAACCGTGTGGCTATCGACTCCCTCCACAGTCACGCGTCGCTGCCTTCCTGCTTTGGGAACAATGAAAGGTGGCGTGGTGGTGGTTGGCAATGAGACCTCCTTTGATGATGGAGCGGGGTCAAATATCAACGCGACAGATTTTTTAGAAGCATCAAAGTGAGTCCTGTTAACTGTCTTACAGTGCTTCAATCCAAACCACAATTCAACATTTGAAAAATGCATTCATATATTTAATATAATGTATATATACTGTATAATTAAATTCATTCATGGTGTTTCACTTGTATGTATATAAATATGTATACACACACACATATATATATACACACATGTATATATATATACAGTTGCAAGAAAAAGTATGTGAACCCCTTGGGATTACATGGAGTTTTGCATGAATTGGTCATAAAATGTGCT
>JAODLL010045679.1:7286-20136 GCA_026546735.1 Forbesichthys agassizii | reverse complement strand
TTATACATTATATATATATATATATATATATATATATATATATATATATATACTGTGTGTGTGTGTGTGTAACAGCTGGCCTGGGGCATAACAGAACAACACAGGGCTGCCCAGGATCGCCAACGGCAACCAGGACTGTCAACCAGCAATGAGACGCAGCAGAGAAAACAATAAAACTTAGAGGCAGGGTTTGTCATTTTTGAGAACACTTACTTTGATTTTAAATCAAGCCCCCACACATTGAACCACATTGTGAAGTCAAGGGTAATGTTGTGAGCGGTGCTCGCCACTTTGTTTATGATACGAGCCATAACTGTAGAGTTGTGGAAGGAGATATTTTGGTGAATTTTCCAAAAAGTGTATTAGCTTAATTGGAGCTTGCAAGATGAGGATGGAATGACAAAGGCATGGAATATTAGGACATTGCGTCAGAGTCTGCTTGTCAAAGCTAGCATCTTAGATGCATTCGCATGTTGGTGTAGCAGAGACAGTCTCAGCCTCTTCCGTCCAGTAGCACTACGTCACATAAGCAACTCTGTGCTGAACGTCTGATGCATGTACCATTGTAAGCTCGAGACTGACGTGAGGAAGTACATTTTCATTGGCTGTTAGCATTGTCACTTGCACAACTATCTTTAATTCCGGTGCAACGCTAATGAAGTGCTGTATTTGCTAAATTCAGTTGTTGAATGTATTTTAATTAAGCAGTAACATATGCAATATATGAGAACAGCCAGAGTCATGTTGGAAAATGTCTCAACATATTCCTCTGTATAATTTGAACATACGACTTTGTCATTGAGTTGCGTAGGTGGTGGTTGTGCATGTGAATCGAAATACCTCTCCTGCCACGTAGGCGGATCTTGACGCAGTTAGCCAGCGCTGTGTCCAAGACTTTATTATTGATTATTTTGGTCAATATTAAAACTACGATAATTGAAAAAGATTATTCATTGTCTTTGGAAAGATGTTGCATTTACTGCACCTAAACAGTGAAACAAATAAACTGTGAAAACGACTTTAACTGTGAAATATCCCTTCATATTTTTTCATGTTGATATTTCACTTTTTCCCTGTAATAAGTGAAAGTGAGCATGTGCTCCTGCCATTCAGAACACAAGACAAAAAAATAGTTTACTTGCAAAATGTAATGTGAAAGATTATCGTTTTTATTCGACGATAATCGTAATCGTAATCGATCATAAGACGATTACGAAATGTTTTGAAATTAAAATTGAAATCATGATTCAAATTCAGTTAATTGCACAGCCCTACCAGAAATTCATCTGTTTTTCCAGCTGCCTAAAACCTGAGGCTAACAAACAGCCGGCAGTTTACCATCACTTCTAAATCACTCAGCTTTCCACAGATAAATCATTCCGGGAATAGCATGACGGCCTTTGCGCATTGGGCTGTTGCTGAGATGCTAGTTTAATATGGGAGATTGTGTGCATGTGATGTAGTTTCTGCTCTCTCATTGGCTGCTGCTCCAAGTGGAGCTGCCAAGGAGTTCCACTCTCAAATGCCTATTGTGTACATTTTACAGAAGCGCCCACCATATATTTCTCTATGCAGGAAAGACCCTGGTGTTACTTTCCATGCCTTTATGTCATCTGATACATGTTATTTCCAGGTAGCACGTAGTCTCACAAAGACAGCCTTTATTTGCATGATTTTTTTGTCTGACACAGCGCTGGTATCTCCAACAAGACTACTTGACATGCGAGGTATTTTGATTGACATGCATGGCGACCATCTACATAACTTACTTACACTAAAAAACACGAGCTGTTTGCACATCTTGTAACACTGTTAGATAAGTAAACTGTGGTTACGGCTTAAAATAAAAGGAAACACTGAAACTAGTCAATAAATCACTGCACCGTATTGCCAGAATTATGGATCCAGACTTTTGAGTGACAACGCTAACAGCCAATGAATATCAACTTCTTCACTTTAGGAAATTGCTATTGAGCTTAGAGGGGTCTATGCACCAGACGTTCAGCACAGGGTTGCTTCTGTGATGTAATGCTAATGGACGGAAGAGGCTGGGACTATACTGAGATGCATGCCATTCAGCACAGCTGGTCGCTATCAAACATATGGTATCCGACTGAATGCTGGGGAGAAGGGGTGGGTGGGTGACTCAATGTTGACTAATGCTACACTGTAAATGGACTGCATTTTTGATATGGCGCTTTTCCAACCTTCCGGCCGAAGCTCCAAAGCTCTGTACAGTATTGCCTCACATTCATCCATCCACACACACTGTCATACACCGATGGTGATCGCTGCCATGCAAGGCCTGGCGTGGACATCCATGGGGAGGGACACCTCAACACTTGGTGAGGAGTTAGCTGGGATCGAACCAGCAACTCTACTCACTGCACCTTTAGACCTGCAGTACTTAGGAGAGGGTTAGTCATTTTTCGAGAATGCTTGACAACTTCGAGCTCGACTCAAAACAAACTTACTCAGAAGATCCGCCCCACACATTGAAATGCATTGCAAAGCCAAAGGCATTGTTGTTGTCAGTAGTCTTCAAAACTTTGTTGTCATCCCATTTACGGAGCCAGGGGTGTGTAGAGGTACCGGATTATTATAGGGATGTCGCGATAATCGCAATATTGCAATACCCCGGTGTTGATAACCCAACCGCAGGCCGTGGCAAGCAACCGCCGTTAACGCAATATTAACATTTGATTTTTTTCATGAGGCTAGCCCATCGAATATAACGTCTGATCTAGGGCGTGTGCGCTATCGAAGCACAAATTCCCCCAGCCCCGTATTAGCCGGTTGTAGCCCACCGCGGCAGCCCTAGATTATTATTTCAGCACACACAGAACGGTAAGATACTTAAATGCGAGGAGATATTCGTGAATTTGACAAAAAGTGTATTATCTTACAAATAGCTTGCAATAGCTGACTGTGCCTTTAACGTATAGTTAAAGTGGAAGTGGTTGTTTGACACACACACACACAAACACACAAACCGTGTTCAGCCTTTAATTAGTCTACTGTGCAGTATAAAAACAGGTGCAACGATGATTTTACCTTCTGCTCTGTTGGAACTGGGTGTGTATGGTGGGGGAGACAGAAAATCAATATGCATAATTAAAGCTATAAGACCCACCCCAAGACAATTTCATATTTGTGACATTTCTGGTTCTATGACACACTTTGGCCTTTTTACTGTACAATTACTTGATTTGCATAAATACTTAAACTTGATGAGATGCCCTTTGCGCACACTGTTGAGACACTGTTGGTGTCA
Organism: Forbesichthys agassizii; assembly: GCA_026546735.1. NCBI lineage: Eukaryota > Metazoa > Chordata > Actinopteri > Percopsiformes > Amblyopsidae > Forbesichthys > Forbesichthys agassizii. The sequence continues at coordinate 16,862 of JAODLL010045679.1, read as the reverse complement.
CATATTTATTTCCTACTATTCAGTTTTAGTTAATCAGGGTCTCTGTCTGTCTCTGCATCCTGCATGTATTCTCTCTCTCTCTCTCTCTCTCTCTCTCTCTCTCTCTCTCTCTTTCTCACACACACACACCGGCACACACACTGCGTCCTAGATCAGTCTACAGAACCATCTGCCTGCATGTTTTATTAAACACTAACCAGAATCTCTGGAACCTGTTTAATGTATTCAAACAAACACACACACATACGCGCACACCCACAACACACACACACACACACGCACTCAACACATACACGTGTATGCGTACACGCACATACATGCATGCATACACGCGCACACACATGCACACATACACGCACGTCCGAAAGGTCAGGGTTCATGCTGTGACACGCAATGTGAGGCTGGAAATCACCTCCACGGGCAGTGTTATGACTGTCCATTCAAAAACACTAACTCAATTTAAACCTTGAGAAATAGTGCAGAAATTCAATATGCCAGGCATGAATCAATTCAATTCACCACAGAGGGACCTTCTGTGGTGTGTGTGTGTGTGCGCGTGCGTGTGTGCGTGTGGAGGGGTGTTTGCACACACCTACAATATCATCTCTCATTAAAGCAGTCGGGCTAATCGGGACAAAAACACAGCAAATGGAATAATTTCAAATGCTGATATAAAATACAGCTCTAACCACTGCAATTAGTTACCAAAGAGACATGGCGTTAAAACCCTTGTCAACATTGTTATGAAAAACATATTTGGTATGTCTAGTCAAGTAATGATCGGATCGCACAAATTAAATTGGTTTAAGAATGACTTGGATCGCAGACCCGTTGAACAGCAAGAGCAAGACACAAGCTCTGCTCGCTAACCAGAGGGTGAAAGAAGAAATCCCCTTTGGGAAAATAATCAGCTATATCACATTAAAACCACTTTCACAGCAGCACAATACCATAAGGTGTGTTCAGGTTTATTTACACAGATGATGGAAACTCCAGGGAAAAACAGCGTTAGTAGCTACGTAGGGAGATAACGAAGCCATCTGTTCATACTACACATGATCATAAAGGGGTAGTTCAGAATTTTCAATGATGTTGTTCATTACTATACCTCATCTCAGTGTGTAGTGTGTGTCAACATCACAATGCAAATACGCATACTCTTAATGTAAATGTTCCTAGTATAGCACAATGCATATAATGAAGACATTTAGTTTCAAAGTGCCAACACACTATTTCTCATGTTGAAACTGATTGAAAGAGAGATATTCATGAGAAAACGAGGGAGAGAGTGACAAATTATTCTCTACATGACCCCATAACACTGTATTCATATGTGCTGTACACATTCCCTGAAGGAAAATGTGCTGTTCATTACCATTTAAATGGGACAATCAAACGGAAATAATCACACTCTCCTATATTCCTCTAATATAGATTTAAATACTGTATGATCACACTAGACAGACACGCACACACGCACGTGCATGCTTGCACGCACACACACACACACACGCATACCCAGATCTCTGCAACATGTTCATTGACTAATGCCCTCTATATTTAATACCTATGGGAGCAGGAATTGGCTTACAGTAACACAATTAATATGATCATCTCCACCTACATCTTGGCGCATGAGCTAATTTGCTTAGTTTAGTTTGATTGTGTTTTCTGCAATATAGGTACTCTGTAGGGATACCCTATCCCCCACACCCCCCATAGCAACATTATAGCGCTGTTTCACTAAATGAAAGGAAAGGTCCATTTGATGTGATAGAGAATTTGTTGGCTTGAATCTAGAGAGAACCCTCAGCACTGGTGCTGTTTGGAAACAAACAACACCATTTTGATACATAAAATATGGGCTGTTGGCCCGTGACACTTTGTCACTTTATTTGCTATTTGTCTTGTGTGTTTCTCCGTGTCCCTCTGAACTAGCAATGCTAACGTAATCATTGCTTATGTTGCCTTGCCTGTTCCTACTGATTTCAAATGCCGAGAATGCAATATGAATAAGCGTACAAAGTAAAAGCTTTTGAAAGTAGCATGTATTTGAACTGCATATGAGGTTAGTGGGATTGTCATGTAGCAAACAAGGCCAATTTTGTGATTAACATTTGTTCCATAACAACTTATAATATATACTGTCAAGCAGGCATACGTTTGTATGCCTGTACTACATATGGTACAGTACATGTACATTTGTACATTCATGTTAGCTTACATAACAAAACTGTAAGGACACTTATTGGAAGTCTTCAACTCTACTTGAATGAAAATGCCATTCAGTTCAAAGCCCTCCTGGCTTACTGCAAGCTTTTAAGTTACGTTGGTTGGCATGCATTCCTGCAATGTATTTGTTGCAGGCATGCCCAGGCTAACTATTTTGAGGCTCCAGGATCCGCCATTGCTGTGAAAAAACGGTCCATTGGAGTGAACGTAGATGGCGTAACTCTGTTCTTTCCATGGATCTGGCTGTAGCTAATTTCCATTTCTGTAAAGGATGTTTTATCAATCGGAGCCAATATGTTTTCCATTTTTCTTTTTTGGACACATTATAAACCTCATGCCAGTTCATCAGATTGGTTTTAATGAGGAGGGCTCTAAAAAGCAGTGGCGGCACACAGACTAGACTGTAATACACATACAATAGCTCCATCATCGGTCTCTAGGGTCAACATGTAATTGCCAATTGGCACAGCGAAGCAGCAGGGAAGTAGTTGTTCTCAAGTCATGTGCCTCGAGACCCTGCATGGTTTGATCCCAGCTACACACAACATGGGCTCATTTGACTGATTAGACACATTTCCAAAACAGAGAGAGGATTCTCTAATGAGTGAAATCAGCTGGTATATTGTTTAGTTGGAATACAAAAGAAATAAAATGTCTGAATGTTTGTGTTCGTAAAGAACCTCTGACGTTTACATGTGCGGTAACAAACGTTCCACTCCGGTGTTAAGATAAGCCACCAAATTGCCATTGTGTCCTTTTGATGCTTTTGCACAATGGTTCCACTCAGCACCAGATCACGAACAAGAAAGAAATAAAAGGCTTTTGTTGGTGTGTGCATTATGGGCTGAATCATTAAGTAAAATACAGCATGTCTTCGAAATAGAATATGTTTAACATACCGAAGACACACATGAAGTAAATAGTATTTTACCCGTAGAGGACGAAAGCTAACCAACACATATCAAATATGTCCTGCATTTGGCTCCCTATAGACTAGAATACTCTGTGATTATTGTGCTTAACAGCCTTGAAAACGGGGAGGACATAATGAGCAGCAATCTTAGGTTTGAAGTTCATATCTACATTGAGAAACAAACATGTCAACGATGTAATGCAGACACCCAGGCTCATTAAAATATAATGTTTTCCATGTAACTCAGGGTTATGCTACAAATGGGCCCATGACCCATTTGTAGTCTCTACCCATAGAACCAGACCCTATGGAATATCCGTGTTTAGCAACCGAGCTATGTTTGTGTGCCTGCCAGCTGTCTTGTCTCAAATAGTACTGTACTATGGAAACAGTGGCCTGCTAAATGGATCAGTTTGCTGCATATTAAAGACCTCAATCTGCCATTGCATTATGCAGTATCTTGGTGACAACACTGCTTTCCAGCCAACACATTTGTTTTCCTTTAGATACACTTAAACAAATAAGCATGATTGACAAGAGAAACATTCTCTCAATGACACCTGCAACAATATCCATGAAAAGATGAAACATCATTATGAGTAAATTGCCTGAACAATGTTTGTAATTTAGAGCTACAACTTAAAATGCCTATAACTACATTTTGGATAATTCATTGAGTGGTTATTTTATTGTTCACTTAAAGGCAGGGTCAGTTATGCTTGAGAACACTTGCTAATTTTCTACAATTGCTAACTCAAATCAAAACAATATCCCTTTGGGGTTTCGCAGCGCCGCCCCGCACATTAAAACGCATTGTGAAGCAAAGCGGCATTTGTTGTGAGCTGTGTTCGTCTCTTTATGTTACCGTTTTCAGAGCGAGGGCTGCGTAGGAGTACCAGCTTGTTTTATCAGCACACACAGCTAGCGAAATGCAAGGAGATATTTGGTGAGTTTGACAAAAGGTGTACAGTATTAGCTTAAAATTAGCTTTCAATAGAATACACCTGTACAAGCCCATGTTTGGAAATACATTACTTTACCTCATGCAAGAATGAAACGCACTTTTAAAGGCTACTTTACAGCCTTGCCGATACAATTGTTGATTATGCTACGTAAAGAGATGTTTTATTAATCCTGCCAGAGGGCGTTTTTAGACTGCGAGCAGTACCACGTGCAGGCTAGGCTGATCAAACATCCAACTTGTTGCGGCTTGGTAGTACAGAGGTAACTTTTGTGCATACAGATACTTCATTAAATTAAATGTAGATTCTATATTATGTCACACTGTTACCTTGAAATACTCAAATTATATGATAGTCATGTTTTATGGGTCCCAATGGAACCAGTCCAGAGATTCCAAGCAAGTTTTACAAGATGTGCGTCCCTGCACGTCATGCCTACCCTTGATGTCTAACTACCATCATTTACTGTCTCTTTTAGTATTACATATAAAACCCCTAAAGCCCCCCCCCAAATCATCTCATGACCCCTCATGGAGTTTCTATAGGAAACCATTTCCCAAAACAGCACAAATTGTTCTGTCAGCGGTTCCCTCATCCTTTTTGAAATTCCAACTATTTCCCATTATCTGTGAGGGAAAAGATGGCTGAGAAATGGGCGCAGGCTTTCTTCCTCCGTATGGGGTAAAAGTTGTCAAAACCATTCTCTACAGTACGTCCTGTGCTGACTCCTTTACACGGAAGGGGCCAAATGGGATAAAGGTATGACATGTCATTTATGGAGTCACTCTCTTTCACGTCTGTAAAAGGGGTAAAACCGAAAAGTTTTTTTCTTTCTTTTTTTTACAGAGAAGTGAGAGAGAGATTGTTAATGGAAGTGTAGCTTTACCCATCATTTAGTATTAATATCATAGTTCACACATTGTCTTCTCAAATAGGTTTATTTATTATTTTACACAAGCTTTGACAGATGTTTATGTATGTGACACAATATTCTCCTAATGTTAGTTTTGTCAATATTGTAAATGTCATCTAAATAAACCAATCAGAGTGTTTGATTGATAAAAACAACATGAGCTCAATTAACATATGTGGGTATTAAAAAATTCAAAATGCCAGCTCAATATGAAATACTTTTTTCAAAACGGCTATGCATGGGTTTCTATAAACATAAAAAAAGACAGCTACTAAACAGAACAGTGTGTGTGAATAAAAAAACTAAAATATCCTCTCCCTGTAAGTCTATATACTGTATACACTGTATATATAAAATGGGACAGTTTTTATAACATTGTGGTTAACTTTAAATTTACAAGACTTACTGTACCTACAACATTGTGAAATCATTGAGGGCAAAATTATGAGGGATGGAAGTTATAAAAATTATTTATTAAAATTGTGTTGATAAAAGTGCATTTGTTTTATTTGAAAAAATCAATGGTCAATTTTTTCAAATGCTGTTTTCAATAATTCGATTTGATTACGTCATTTATCAAATTATCTATCCGTTTATAACTTGAGTCTTTTATCAAATCTCCAGAAGCATTTATTATAACGTCCGGTCAATTCATTGCTCTTCCCTTCATTTGTATTGGCCGTCCAGACCTGACCATCCTGAATCAGTTCACGCTATGGAGAATACAGAAGTCCTGCCCAGCCTCTCCATCTGTTGCCCTTATATGCCGGCAGCAATTGAGCTAAATTAGACTGTAATGCACAGGGGTTTAAGTTGTTGTTATGTTTTGTCTTCAAATATAAAAAAAATTAAAAAATAAATAAACATGTTCATGACAAAAAAAAAAGACAAAAAAGAGAATACAGAAGTCCTTACGAAGTTCTTAATATATTTGTAGTACAGCAATCGGTTTTGCGTAAATATTAACAACACGTAGTTTAATTACTGTTGTGTTACATGCTTTTATCAGTTACAGTTTTGTTTTACTACAATTGACCTTTCCCAAGCCCCGCCCCTTTCACTTCTAGTCCTACCTAGTTACTGTAACTAGGTAGGACAAAACACCATAGAAAGCTAATAGAGCAAAACAGACAGTTGACGGAAGGTTCAAAAAATGCTTAACTGTTATTGGAGTACAAGCAAAAAGGGGCGGGGCTTGGGAAAAGGTCAATTGGCTCTCTTTTGTATTTGACATTTGACATTTGACATTTCAGCTCCATCGTTATTGATTTGCAAGGGGTCAATTTGTCACCTGTTTATGTATGAAGTATCTTTTATCTATTAAGCAGGGTTTAAAGTCAGCGAATATATGCAAATGCATTTTTTGTCATAGTCTGTGTTATTTACAGTCCACGATAGCTTCTCATTCTCTGCGTGCTGAAAAAATAATCAGACGTTTCTACAAAACCCTGATTCTGTAAATGGTAACACTAGCAAAGTGGTGCAGACCACACCACACAACAATAGCCTATCCTTGCCAATGCCCATTGAGCGAGCACCTTACGGAATTGAAGGGAGATGTGATTATGTTTTGATCAAGTTCAAATCAACAATCTTTCTCCAGAATGACTACCATTAAGTCCTCGGTGTCAAAGGGTTTATTATTGATTTGCCAGCTATAATATAATTGACTACAGTAGCTAACAGGGATTAATTTTTGTCATTGGTCCATTGTTTGTGCTGATCCACCCTAGTCTTTCACCATAAGTAATATTTTTCTGCAAAACAATTTAAAGTAATTTTCCGTGAGTCAGGTTGATTTTGCATAAAAAATAAATAAAAATAAAAAGGTCTACCTACCCCTCCTTTCTCAGTTACTCTCCCTCCCTCCTTCTCTCAATCTCTCACTCTCACTCGTCTACCCTTTCTGTCCATCTCTCAGCGCCCAACACCCCACCACACCCCTCCCTCCTGACCCCTTAGATCAATATTTCAAAGCATGGTCTTGTGGTTACACAACTATTACCCAGCTCCGCTGAAAAATTAAAGCTCACTCATCAAACATTTACGCCACTTCCTCTCATTACGGGGCCTGGCTCGGGGACAGACAGACAAAGAGAGATAGAGAGAGATAAAGAGAGAGAGCAGACCATATGTTTGAATGAAAGAGGGAGAAGAAGAAAGCGGGATAGAGGGAGAGAAGATTAAAGGAAAGACTGGGCTGTGAGAGGCGGATGACGGGATTACGGCAATAAGGGGGATAAAGGTGAAGAAAGAGAGAACGGACGGTCACAAAGTCCCTCTTCACGGGACATTTCAGGCCTTGATAGTCTGCTCCAGTCTCAAACTAACACAAAACATGCAAATTATTAAACCTAGAACCTAAAACTTGATGCAGCTTGGTGAAGCAGGTTCACCAAACACTGCGGACAACCTTGCTGATACCTTCTGACAGTGTGGAATATATCCAGTGTATTCCAGTGCAGAGGTAACTTGACATGTGTTTTGTGATGAACACAACAAAACCCAAAGAACCCTTTTAAAATCGCTAAAATAAAAAAAAATGAAAATGTGATGTTGTTAAAGTCTGCATTTAATTCCACAACGTGCCCAGCTGTCATAAGAATCCGGTAGCAGAAGTTTGGTACATTATCTCTTAGTATTTCTGTCTGAGGCAGGTGTGATGAGGTTTTATCACGAGGCGCCTCCGGTCTGTGCTGTTTGCTGTCAGAAACGCAGACGCCGCAGTAAAGATAAGAGGAAAGCAAGCCCTCGTGTTTGTAATGCTCCTCTGCTCCACCTGTGCTGTCCTTAATTTGAAATCAATTGCAGTTTGATCGATGGAATTCAGCCCAACTTTAAGTTTGTGTAACGTGACCTTGTGGCCAATTCAAATAATTGCAGCTGAACTCAAATCCAAAATGTTTTTGGTGTAATGTTGCCCATCACCCATTATTATTTAATTATTATTATTAACGTTTCTTATAAATTATGTAGGCAAACCATATTGTGTTATAGGAAATTACAAAATATATGATCTCAAATCTGTAACATCTGTTGATATTACGACGAACATGACATTGTAGCTAATAGCTAACTAACAACATGGCAGCTTACATGACAAGACACTGAAAAACGTAATTCTTGTCATAATGTGGTTAGATGTATGATCTTTACAACTTTGCTGAAATAAACCCTTCAATAGGTGTGTTGAAAACATGCCTGCCATAGGGGTTTTCGAATATATTGACATTTAACAATAATTATCTTGAAATGAGAGCACATCCACGAAGAACCCAAGAAGTGAGTCTCAATGGGAGTTCTTATAACATCCTTCAGATAATTGTTACTGGGTTACATTAATGTCTGATGCCAATCAGTACATTTTTCAGCGGTAATTTAGCTGAAGTTACATTGAATCTTTTTCCGTGCTTTTGTGCTCTGTGGGAGTGAGAAGCTGTGACGGTATTGTATTTGGTTAATTTCCCCTCATTTGCTCTGACTGATGTTTTGTCACACGCATTGTTGCGTGGTAGCCTCATAATGACAAAATGAAGTACATGATAAGTGCAGAGGGTTTAATTGCGCTGCAAACTATTGTTAAACCCCTGAATTCTGTGGCAGGTAGTTTTCCAGCGCTTGGCTTTGAAATCAGAAGCTTGGTCTGTCAGGAGAGAGAAAGAAGTGGAGGAATAGACAGAGTGGGAGGTGATAGGAGAGGTGACAGGAACACTCCCCACACCCCGCTATGATCATGGTACAGTCCAAAATCCATTGAAAACTGTTTAAATAATATTAAAATGTTAAAAATGAATTGTAGTTTAGGGGCGGGGCTTTTAAAAGGACTTGCTCTCGCTCTGCCTTTCCATTTCCTGTATGAGTAGTACTGTGTAACACTACGCTGCACCCAGAACCGTCAGGTTCCTCAGAGGAACCATCAGGGGGGCAGTATGTCAACTACTGTGTAAGACCAGCCTCTTGTTTGACCTCGACAAGTTATCAGTATGGAACCCCTCAATTAAAAAGTGTTTTGGCCAGTGTCACAGGCATGGATTAAACCAGGACTAAAACAAAAATGAAATGAAGATCTCTACTGAAAAATGTTCTTGATCTAGTAGGATTTAATCCATGTCTGTGAAACCGGCCTTTTGTCGTAAAGGCGGTGCTAATACATTTAATACAGTAAACGTCCTTATGGGACTACCTACATTCAACTTCTCACCCAATCACATTGTTTAAAATCAGCTAAAGCACCAGTGGAATCCAATATGTGCGGCATTAGCTGGCCGCTGATTGGCCAAACCCAGCAAACACTTTTGCATTCAGGGGTTCCACTGATATACCCACTGCAAAGTAAGGACAACTGTGTGAACAGAGAACTACATGTGGAAGGAGGGGCTTAGCTATCGGCAGATTCAGCCAACTACGGTGGCAGTGTGAATTTAAACTTTGAAGAGGTTGGCCCCCTCCTGCATTCGCGTAGTTGTGTTTCCAAACAAGCAGGTGTGGGGGAAGGGGGTCGGGATGGTCTAAGATTAAGTGGTTCTCAAACTGGGGGTCGGGATGGTCTAAGATTA
>JAODLL010045658.1:0-20140 GCA_026546735.1 Forbesichthys agassizii | reverse complement strand
ACACAAAATTGGTACCACTTATTCACTTATATTACCTTTGAAGCTATCTCAATTGGACCAACACACAGGATTTCAAACAATTTAGCAACAGATAGAACCTCAACACTGCACAGGATATCCCATTCACAAACACGCACATGCACACACACACACACACACCTAGCTCGGTCAACGCTGCGCAGTTTACCTCCCTTTACCAATAAGTACTCTACCCCTTTTTTTTGCTTTTTAAGAGAGCCTCTAACCCCCAGGTCTGCCAACCCAAAACAAGTCACACACTGTGTTTCAGGCCTGTTTCTCTGTCACTCCCTGCCCTGTGCCGTGACGTGTGGCGATAGGTGGTAATGCAGCCTATAGGACCAAACGCAATACACACCCTATTCATAAATTATCGGTTTAACTGCTCTGCAAGTTTTCTGTCACCATATGAACTTTTTTCACACTATATGAACTTTGTTCATATGGTGCTTAATAATATTATCTTGGTGCTAATGTAAAAAATGTTTTTTTAACAATGTCAATAAAGCCAGTTTGGACAATTGTTTGTCATCATGTAATAATGATGTGACATAGTCCAACGCACGTGCCTGAGCTGCGGGTGCATTTCTTTTGCACGAGCAACAAGGCGTATTAGCGAGCACAACATCAATCCTACTTTTAGTGTAAATGCTAAATATTAAAAAAGCATGCCTGCGATTATAATAGTACAGTCCAAAACAAAAACCTAAAAATGCTGTTATTTTATGCTGTACTACGCCGCACCTGCACGAGGCTTAAGATCGAGAGCTCCTGTGTCACAAGAGCCACTTTACCAATATGGCGACACCCTTAATTAGAAAATTGCGCTTCACTGCGACAATGAGCAAATACTTGGTAAGATCGAGCTGCCATTTTCTTCACTGTATCTATCTAATAATAAGTCTATGAATTCAACCTTTTCTTTAAGTCTTGCCTGCGTGTCGTGAGTTTGAGTCCACACCTCGATCAGCGTAACAGCTGTCTACCACAATCTTCTGATGAAAATCTGTCCCCTAATTGTTTGAGCAGGAAGTCAAATTATAGCATTGTTGAACATTTGTGTCTGATTGAAAGTATAAATGGCTCAAGTCTCATTTCAAGGATTTTCTATGTTTCAACAGTAAAGACGTTGAGATGGAGTATGTGAAGAATTTCAAACTTTCAAGTGATAAAGTCAAACATGTCAGAATACTTCTTCATGGACCAGCTGGTGGTGGAAAATCAAGCTTCATCAATTCAGTCAACAGTGTCTTACAAGGAAGAATGACACATGTTGCACATGCAGATGCGGTTGTAGCTGGTGGAAGTTACACGATAAAGGTACAAATAATGATGTAGAGGTGTTGGCAGGTGGGGGCAATCAGCTATTCAGCTGTCACCAAACTCATCAGACACTGTCAGAAATATGTAATCCACTGGTGCAGCCTTGGTTCCTTCAGTTACAGTTCCATATGCACTTCAAATTACTGAATTAGCAGGTGCAAAGACAGGAAGTCCTGTGAACCACACCCCAACACTCTCCCTCTGTTCAGACAGTTTTAATCCACACTCACACCTTCACAGATGACATTAATTATTATTGGCATCTCTTTGCATTCAACAGTACAAGACCTACAAAATCCAAAAGGGAAAACCTGGAAACTTTCACCCATTTACGCTAAGTGATACCAGGGGCCTTGAAAAACAAAATGAGGTCTGTGCACAAGACCTAAAGTTGGCCCTTAAAGGACATGTGACAGAGGGTTATGAGGTAAACATAACATGCATTCTGCTACATTTCAATGTGCAAGACAACTTAAAAGTATTATCTTATTCCAGTTCCAGCCTTCAATGCCATTGTCTGAACAAGATCAAGGCTACAACAACAATCCAACTCTTGATGACAAATGTCACATTTTGGTTTGTATAATACCAGCTGATACAATTTCTAGGATGGAAGATGAAATCATAGCGAAGATAAGGGACATCAGATTAGAAGCTAGTAACTTGGGTAAGAGCAAACACGAGTAACTATGCAGTATACTGTAGAGTATGTGTTCTAATTTCTATCATTGGTGCATTTACACTAACAATACCAACATGTTCAGTTTAATCCCACATTGACACAATAATACTTGATATAATTACATTATTATACTGTGTGTGACTTTATTTGCAAAGCATGTTGGACTGAGTACATTTCTATTGCAGATATTCCACAAATTGCTATATTGACCAAAATTGATCTAGCCTGTCCTCTTGTGGGAAAAAATGTAAACAATGTATATAAGAGTGAGATACTGGAGAAACAGGTGAGTTTTTTTTAATATAATGCATCTCAATAGAAGATAGTGCTAGCCAACTAACATACTGCATCTCTCAACATATAGGTGATTGCGTGGAGTCAAAAGGTTGGCATACCAATTAACTGCATCTTCCCTATCAAAAACTACTACAAAAGCATTGACTTTAATGATAACATGGATGTTTTGATACTACAAGCACTGAAACATATGCTTGATTTTGGAAATGACTTTATTAACAACAATGTATGCAATTAGTTACATTTAAAAAAAGGTTGTGCTTACTATACCCACTTACTTATTGAGGAAAGATGTTTGCAGGCCTTTAAGCAAGAGTGGAAAATACCAACTCTTCTGGAGCTGTTCTTTATAAACCATCTTTGTATTTCATTTCAAATTTGATTCACTAATCTGCCTGAATATACTTTTGCCATGGAACCTGATTTAAAATCTAATTCATAACAATTTATGTAATGTTTTTGTTAAAACCAATGTTTATAATGTCTCATGTTAAACAAAGAAAAGTATATATCTTGTATAATACATTTACTTTAAACAAAATAACATATTCATGAATAGTGAGTTATTAGTGAGTTAATTAGTAATTTTCTCTATAATGAGCACATATGAATGTTAATACAACATATTTTACAAGCCATCTTTGGTTAAATATACCACAAGTAACATTTCGATACAATCACCCTGTGTCACAGAATGTCCATGCCATGCCCTTAATGACAGTAGCATTCAATCAGTTACCTAGAATACATCTAAAATAGCCACCTAGAATACCTCTGAAGGAGGCCACATCCCCTAAGTGGTGGTCCTTGCAGAACCACTAGGGAGGGAGCTGGATCCTCTGTAGATTCACCTCAGACATGGGGACTTGCTCACCATTAATAAAGGGGCCAGAGAATGCATGTATGAAAAATGTATGTGGGTTTACATGCCAATTTACAACCCAATGATACGGTTAGTTACAATAATATAGGATTTGCCTCCTTTCTCCCCCTGACCTTTCCTTATAATGCAGCTTCCTCTTACCTGCAGTCTGCCAACTAGAGGAATGCCCCTGTAATGGATGCATGGGTGGGGACAGCCTTGTGGTTGATAAGCATGCAGGGTAGGTTGATCAAGGGGAGTAGACTAAGGTTTATCATCACTCATAGCATCTGGAACAGTACAGAGGATGCAAGAGTGTCTGGGGGCCCAAGGCAAAAAGGTGAATGGGGCCCTTCACAACAATATCCGTACCTCCGTCTGTGCAGTGCGTCTTTGGCAGCGGAACCAATACACATGAATCGGATTAAGATGTTAAGGTAGAACTACACCAAGGCATGGACTAGTGATTGGGTGTCTTCTAGCGATAGCGTAATTATAATTTCAGGACGCTCTTTCAACTACTTTCTGAGTCTGCACGGACAACCCAGAAAACAGAAACAAGGAAGTTAGTAAGGAATTAACGAGCAAACCTCAACACTGACACCTAAATCTAGTAGCCTAGTGCTTGTGTTATCAAAGGTAGACCTTTCTATGCCTTTTGTAAATTAAAATTAAATGAAGAGAAGACAAAAGTGTAATAGGAAACATAAATAGGACAGCAACACGACGCATATCTATCCATTTGCTGTGATTTGGAGGTATCATGTTGAAATACAAATAGTTTACTTGTTTTTGGGCTGCTGCATAAAAATAAATGTTCTCACTGTTATTGGGTTTTTGATATTGATATTACTCTGCAAGAAAGCCTGAAAAGCTTTTATCTAGATTCTGATAGGTAGAAACGCTAGCGATTTCCTTCAAAGCACCTCTCACTGCTGATTAAAAATTTGAATCGCTAGTCGGGTTTTGGTTGATAGGAGCGGTCCTGGCTACACCAAAGAGTCATCCAGCGACATTGCGATTTCTGTTGATAAGCAGTCGCTCTTACACGCACGAGTGAAAATCATTGCGGTGTAGTTCTTGTTTAAGTTAGTTTGAACGGCCACACAATACATGCATCAGCCTTGCATGGAGCCCAGACTAGGGGGGGGGGATTTTGAATATGTTATTGCAATACTGTGCATTGCAGGTATTTAGTTTGTGTTCTCAGTGATGTCTTGACAACTGTTTAGGGGCCGTTGTGGGGCCCCTCCCAGCACGGGCCCCTTGCACTTGCATGGCTTTCCTGCCATATTCCTACGCATCTGCAACAGTAGCTTGGGACATCATGATGTGGCCAACTACCTGCTGTAATAAATAAAGCTAATTGTGTGCATGTGTTCACTGATAAAGCATGTGTCCCTCTGTGGACAATAAACATAATCTACAATGCCAGTTCTATACCTAAATGTCATTCTACAAGACGGGTGCCATTTGGGTTTACAACATTTCATGATATAGATAAGGCACACAAACATCCCAAAGTGTGTTTACAAAGCTTTAAGCTATTAAATCAAGTGTACTTGTTAACATGATATACTGTATGAGAAAATAATATTATTTAAGAGAAACATACTATTTTTAATAATTTTTCATTAGTACAAGGCCAATTTCACATTTCCGTATTGACCAACATGACATTTGCATCTTAAATATTATCAAATAAGTTAAATATTTTTTCAAAACTGTTCATATTTTCAAGATTATGTGTGTCTCTGTTTATATAAAATATATGTATTCAAAACATAAACATTATTTTTGTAAATATATTATGATTAGTGCGCGTCCCTCAGTTTTACTTAGTACACAGTTGCTAAGGTACTCCTTCTGATCTGGTAAAAAGCAACACACTGGCTATAGCGTCCGTTTCACTAGAACAATGAATTAAGAGATTCTCTGCAAATAAATATTTGTAATTTACTAAGAACAGTAAAGCAACAATGCCAGCAGGGAGTATCTGAGCAATATATCCTATTTAGTGTGCACACGTTTTTTCTTGGGTTGGTTACTGTGAGATAGGACTTACCTTACCCCTTGAGGTAGAAAGTGGTATTACAAGGTTTCGAGAAACCTGATTTTTATTAGATCTATCATGATATTTTTGGTCGCTTTGGTAATGCTTTAAACTTACATATTACAAATAACCCTTTTAATAAAGCCTAATTTGGATATATATTTTGTATTGGATCCTACATTTATATCCACAATTTATAAACGTTTCTAACGTTTGAAGGATAAAACCAGCAAATCATATAAACGCTTTGCCTTTGCCACCCTGTCACAGTAAACCACACTATCACATCAGTTACCACCCTGTCAGAGGGTAATTTGTTATACAATTAGGGAAAAGAAGTGTTGAGAATACATTTTAATTAAATGTATGTTGAATAATGTTTATGTTTTGTCGACTAATTAAGTAAATATAACTTTTAATTGGATATTTGTATTGAAAAAAAATTCTGTACAAACTGAGGCCACTGACATACCAAATTCCTATTTCTAGATAAAACAATCTAATAATAATAATAATACAAAATGTATTACATTTCATAGTTTCTATTGATGGTTTCTAAAAAGGGACTTTTTACTAGCAGGAAAACATTAGATTTAAAAAGTTCAAACTGAAATGGTCTACAAATTGTCGTCGACGCGGTGATAAAAAAAGGCTCCCGTGCCTGAATAAAAATGATAATAGAAATAAGGATTTTGTTTCAGAGGTGGGAACATTTGATTTTTTTTATTTTTGGGAAGATTAACACATCTTTAAAATTATAGGTTAAACATTTTTTTTTCCTCCTACATTTTTTTAAATTGCAGAATGTTAAGTGCATGGTTTATGGATGCATTGATGAAGTGGTGTTAATTTCTTTTACTTTTGAGTGGATTTGTGTCACGTAGCAGGGTGACGTCATCACGTGATGTCTGGTCAACAACTCAGCTGTTGTCGGAAGAGACAAACGAGTGGAAAAAAGAGAAAGCGATCCATTTAGCCTAGCTTGCTAGTAGTGTTGCATTGTATCTAATGTAAAACTATGTCATTGCATGTTGTTTTTTTAATTTAGAATGAACTGCATTTAGTAAGAATATATCATCATTCACTGTGGCGGGTCCGTGCAATAAATCCTGCTGGTCCTATTTGTGAGAAAAAGGGCAGATAATGGAGCTGGAGGACGGAGTTGTGTACCAAGACGACCCGGGAACATCAGCGATGATGTCCGAGCGGGTATCGGGTCTGGCCAGCTCCATCTACCGCGAGTTCGAGAGGCTAATCGATAGATACGACGAGGATGTGGTTAAGGAACTTATGCCGCTAGTCGTGGCGGTACTGGAAAACCTGGACTCGGTGTTCGCAGAAAACCAGGAGCACGAAGTGGAGCTAGAATTGCTGAAAGAAGACAACGAGCAGCTCATTACCCAGTACGAAAGGGAGAAAGCACTAAGAAAACATGCAGAGGAGGTGAGTTTAGAACATGCTATCCAGAGGCTGAAGATGAACCCGTGTACGGGTAGCAAACATTCTGGGATGAAGGCCGTTGGTTCTCTTTGCATCCGAGCGAGAACGCATGCACCTGTGAGACTGTCGTGCAGAGATTATCTTCCTTCCAGATAGTGCAGCTGTGCCAAAATGTAAACATACATAATTCTTCATGAATTGATTTTAATCTGTATGACACATTATTTTATGACATAAAAGAGACTGTTCAGATAATATGAAAACTACAAAAAAGACACTAAAGTACCGTAGTCTACATCAATACAGTAATACAGATTATATTAGGATTAGAATAAACACATTTTGAAAGAGGGATAATATTTACAATGACACACGTTAGATACAGTACACACGGGGGAATAATTTTTCCTTGCTATTTTGAGGTTTATTGGCTACCGTACATTCTTTTTACATACAGTCAGTAACCAAGATAATGTAAAATTAGCAATATCGTTACCGTAATGGTAACCTGGATCGTTTCTGGTTGAGGGCCTTCAGGCTAGGTTTTTTTTCATTTTTTTCTGGGAAACATTTCATTTGGTTGTACAATTGAGTTTTTTAGCATACAAAGAGTGCATAGCCTACAAAGTATTATGTAAAAATTAAATTGATAAAGGGATATTTTTACAATTCAGAGAAAAACATTTTTACCCAAATAAATAACAACATTACTCATTGGGGGCTGTGGGTTTATGGCTCTTGTGGTGTGAAACGAGTAACAACTGAGTCAGGTGACTGAATAGTACCTAGGCAAGGTTTCCCAGCTCTGCATGGGTGCCATATGTGCATACTATTCAGCTGCCTTTCTGTGATTAGCAGATAGATGCAAAGAATCCAATGAGAAAATCAAATTTTTATACAAACATTATTCATTAATTTAGTAAACAATTTTGGTAAGCAAAATATATTGAATCCAGGTTGTTTTTCTGAGACCCCATGTGCTAAAATATGTATAACTTGTATTAAATATAACTAGATATTACGCATCACTAAGGTAAACATAGTATGTCATGAAATTATCCTCAGCCCAGGGCATCAGTACAACTTCTGGCCCAGCTTGGGCCCAGCGTCCGCTCTCTGCGTGGGAGATTGGGGTTCGATTCCCCGAGGGGGACGGACGATCTCCGTCGCAACAGCAAGTCACACATACTGTATAAGCAACACTGGTATACTATCATTGTCATAGTCTATTTGTGGAGACCCACAGTGTGAGACGAACACACACCCCAACACACACTGACCCGTGCTGGGGAATTTCCACCTCCCCAGCAGAGTTTCTTAAGATGCTCTGTTCTTTCAAACTGAGAGAAAGGGAGTATCTAAATTACAAATTTTTGACCATATTTACACACCTACATTAATTGCAATGTCTCCCAAGCAAGTAGGCTAGAACTTCATATCTAATAAGATTTGGTAAATGAGCCATAATTACATAAACTATTTAATCACGTTATAATGTGAACTATCTTAACATTATAAAACGTAAATCCATTTCATCACATCATACAGAAATTTATTTTCCTGACAGCAGTCCATGCGTAGGCAATCCCACACACTGTAATCCAACATTTTAAATGATGTAATGTGTATTGGAATATATATATGTAGAATTAACCTCCATGGAATTCTATTGTACCCTGCCTTCATGCCTTCTCACGCCGAAACAGGGAAGAGCAGTTCAGACACATCGGCTTAGTTAACCTCAACTGGACAGGATATGGAGGGCCGACACACAAACACACACACACACACACACACACACACACACACTTGTGACGGTTTAGTAGGAAGTCAGAGCAACAGGAAGGCTGCATACATGTTGTCCAGTATACAAGTTCCACTCATTGGAGGGAATAAGGAACATCTGAGCTTTCACCTACTGCACTGTTATATGCACTGTTACTGCTATCATTTAATATGTGATGTATCTGAATGAGAATTAGAACCAGGCAATATGAAATTAATTGTATTTCCACAACATTATTGAAAATTCAATCAATTAGCATGTTTATTACCGAACTATGCCACAAATTAAAAATGCTGTGTGTTTGTGCGTGTTTGCTCCTGAGCAGAGGTTTATTGAATTTGAAGACTCTCAGGAACAGGAGAAGAAGGACTTGCAGAGCCAAGTGGACAGAATGGAGTCTCACTCCCGGCAGCTGGAACTCAAGATTAAGAACTATGTAGACCAGAGTAAGCAGCTCACGCACATTTGTTTCTTACATTGACTTCCTCTGGTTTTTGATTCCAACAGTCTGCTGAATAGCTATCTAATCTGTTAACAACAAATGCTACACTTGTTTAATTGTCATGCTAGATTCGCAAAGCAGCCACAATACATGAAATAAATAATAATATATTATAAAATAAATGATTCAAAATGTTTATCAGATTATTGTATACATTTGAGACCAAAGGCGTTTGTGATGCGGCACGCACACACACACAAAAACACACAAAAACCTACCTCAGATCTTGGCTGCTAGTACTCATAGACAAATAATCGTCTCTACCCTCCCCCTATACAGTGTCATTCCCACACCCACTAGTAGTGGTCTGAATGCCACAAGATGCATGGTCTGATTTCTGATTTCTGATTTTTTAATTGCTCAGTAGTACATGCCCTCTTTTACCCACTTTATTACCTAGCCTGACATACTTATGCATGGGTCAATGTTACTTCTCTTTTACTGTAGATTATAATTTTAGGTTGAGCAGACCACTAAAAGTAGCTCTGGTCCCTTCATTCAATAAAATCAGAGATAGAAGAATAAGGCTTTTGCTGTGTTGGGAGGTAAATGCAGATCATCCACAGTACACCACTAGCCAGTGAACATCCTTTGATGAGTGTGTTTCTGTGAGTCATGCTGCCCCACTGCCACACCCAGAGAATATAAGTGATTCATGTGCCGTTACACTGTGTCATCCATGCAGACTTCCCACATACAGTACCTTCACCAGTTAATGTACTGTTCAGACAGACTGCCTTGAAGTGGATGTGACCGCTCATAGCAGACCACTGAAGCAGACACCGTCGTTAATGTTCAACATACAATAGACACCAGCTAAGAAGAAAAAGTGGTTTTTCTAATAAGTGGGTGTGGCAGAGGGCGTGGTTTGTGTAACAGACAGTGGTCAGATGGAAAGATTCACATTAGGCCAGCAGAATCTCGTGATGACACATGGTCTGTCATGGAAAATGGACATTTACTGTAGTTTATGATCCAATAAGGCTAAAGTAAGTGCTTTATTACGAGATTTGCTGGTGTTAGCACACATAACATGGACATGCTTAGATTAAATGTATAGTCAACTATTGCAAGCTAATTTGTAAGCAATACACTTTTTGTCAAATTCAACTAATATCTCCTTGTATATTGCTATCTTATAGTTTTCTGTGTGTGCTGAAAAAAGTATACGGTACTTCTACACTTTAAACAGGAACATAAACAAAAGTGGCGAACACTACTCACAACAACAAAGCCGCTTTGCTTCAGTTTCAATGTGTGAGGCGACTCTGTGGATGGATATTGTTTTGAGTTGAGTTTGAAGTTGGCAAGCATTCTCTATAATAACTGACCCTGCCTAAAATTTCACATTTATAATTCAAGGGTTTTATTAAATACAATTATATGCTTTATAGCTAATAGATTTGCTTCCAGAAATATACTTTTTTCTTTCCCATTCTGTGTCTTCATCTTATTCTGCATACTTGTATTAAATCCTGCATTAATATCAACATACTACACACTATGCAGACTCTTTAGCTGCTATAATTGATTGTATCCATACTTTACGTGTTGCCACAGCTCACCGCTTATCTTAGGCTAAACTTAACGTGTTAATAGAGGATTAGGTTTTTATCACCTGCTAATTAGGCTTTCAGCACTATTTGAGAGAGGTTAATCTGCCTGCTTCCAGGCCCTGAAAAGCTATCAAACTGCTCAAGAGCTCATTGTATGTGGTTTATGCCACACACAATGTAGACAGAGGCCATCACTAACAATACACAGTATACTTGTATATTGCATAATACAAATATATTGTGCCTGACATATTGACTCCTCTGCTAATGACAGATTTACAATGAGTTACAGTAAAATGGCATTAGCATTAACAGACCGCTCTGTTGGGCAAAACAGCTCAGCAACACCAAACTAACAAGCGTCGTATCCTCTTTAAGTCAGCAGGTTAGATGAACGAGAGGCGGAGCTCAAGAAGGAATACAACTCTCTCCATCAACGACACACAGAGGTATGGAGGAGGATTTACGCATAGGGGATCCTTCTTACAAGTGCTCTTTATAAATTATATTAATATTTAGTTGATTCATTCAAAGTGTGTTTTTAATGACGTGTTGCATGCTACATACTTAAAAAAATGGTATACTGTGTATATTTCTATATGTGACTGATAGCCAATACAATTAAAAGTTAGCTGAAATAAGTTTGAAAAGGGGAAAAGAGTAGTTGAGAAAACATAGAAAATAGTTTATTTAGGCTGCTGTACATATTAGCATATATAATTAATGATATTATTCATATTCCTTTGTGTGATTGCACTTATCAAATTTACTATGCTTGTCCCTGTGTAGATGATCCACAACTACATGGAGCATGTCGAGAGGGTCAAACTACAGCACACGAATGAGTCAATGGAATCAGGGACACTGGCTAGAACCAGGTATGACCACAGTCATGTGACATGTCCATACTGTGTACTATTCCATGTCCAATCCTAAGCAATAGCTGACAGTATTGGGATAACTTAATTCTACTCTTCTCCTATTTATTATATGAATGCATCTTGTGCACTAACAGCATAAAAATCTGTTTTGTTTGTTCTGAATCGGTAGAAGAGAGCGTCCAGTTTCACTGGGGATCTTCCACTCGTCTGGAGGGGGTTCCCTGCTGATCCCCGACCCAAAGGCCAGGCCAGAGACGCCCAGTACACAGGGTTGGCGTTTTACTGATCCCGCACAGCCACGCTCCAACACCAGCCTCAAGGTGGGTGGGTACCTGCCACTGGCTTCACCCACATTGTTAACAACACTGCTTTTGTTGGGAAAATATTCCCAGAAATGGGTATTCTGTCATTTGATCTTTATATAGGAATAGGTTTGATTATCTCGCTGGGTAATTACTTGTTGACTGTTGTTAATTTGTTTGTAAATAATTGATTATAAAAGTATAGCTCACGATAGGAATCACTATGAGGCTTGGCGTTTTCCAGCTAAGTGTTTTCTGCTCATCTGTCAAAATAAGAAGATTGTGGAGGTTGGCTTTGGAGCCGTAATAGAGAGCCTTTTTATAGGGGCTGGGCATGGATCAGCCTTTTTAGAGGGATTACGACAATGGCGTCTCTGTTATGGTTTCTCTCACCATTAAAGGACAAACCAGTGTGTGCCTACTTCTGTGATTAATTCCAGATATATCACATTTATCTCAAAGATATGTATAAGTATAACCTGTTTAATGATGCTGTGATGTTAAGCAGTGATTTTGCAGAGGTTTATTTATAGGTTATTGAAAGTCGCCCACAAACATTTTGATGCCTACATGACATTCCAGCAAAGGTTTTGCTGTCTCTGATTTTTCAGAGTAACCACCCTAAAATTTCTTTTTTTGAGCTGTAGATTAAATAATAGGACAGAACTATAACGAGACCTCAATAATGGTGTTAAAATTGACTAAAACCCAATTTTTAGAGAAATCTACATTTTATGTTATGAAAATGGCTCTACACTTCATATCTCGTTAATAATCGCCTCAGTACCTGGCTGGGTAGTGATATGAACATGCATTGCAGAGTAATATGAATAGTTATGCCCTTAGGCATGCAAAGCTTTGTTTTTGTTCAAACCGGGACAAGATCACCGCTCAACAGTGCATGATGGGAACAGTGCTAATGGACTGTATGTGTGTCGCCAGTTACAGAGGGAGAAAGAGCCCAGCTGGAATGTGATTGGCTCTTAAGTAATCTCTGCTACAGGATGGTCGAAACATAATGTCTGATAATTGGACTGACACTTTTCATTGGAAAAGGACAGAAATAAGTACAGAAGTACATGAATACATGCGGCAACCTCAAATCTCCATTGCTTTGTATAGACATACAGTATGTTCTAAAGTCCTTTAATGTGTTTATTGTATCTGGAGAAAGTCATTCATGCCCTCATTTTCACATGATTGGACTACTATAAATTCCTCTGCCTTCTGACATAGGACAAAGGTCACGCATAAGGCAAACCAGAATCAGTGACATCTTTTTAAATCACATTGTTATAGGCTTGGTTTTATGTGATGTTGTCTTTACCTTTTATAATACTTTAATTGTTTTCTTATATTTATGAATGTTTTTAATTTAAATTATATTGATAATTGCTTTATTTGTATTTGTTTTGACTGTAAAATCACTTTGTAAAGTCTGTTCTCTAAAGGGCCTCTATACTGTAATTAGTTAATATTTCATACAAAAGCTAATGTTGTATGTCTGATAGTGTGCATTTACAAAAAGCCGCTAAGCATCACTGTAAAAGCATATAGCCTTGCTCTGTATGGTTTGGGGGTGGGGGTGTTAACATCAAGCAACGCAGGCCTTCAGTATGTACTTTACCAAATTTACGGTACGTGCCAAAACTAGTTTCTATTGTATTTTTATGACGCACACACATCCTCGCCATCATGCACCTCGTTGTAATTCTCCCCCCTCCCATCCCAAAAAGCAGCTGGACTCGGAAGACGCCCCAAACAAAAGGGAGGGTAAGAGTACACAGGACTCTACCTGGGGGAGCTCACTGGCAGACGACTGCAAGGTAGTTGGATGTGTGCTTGGCAGAAGCACAGGCCTAGCGCCCTGTTCCTGTTTTTGTCTGTGAGCTTCAGTGGTCTCCCTCTTGTACGCAGTTTTCTATTTTCCCAAAGTGCCTCCTCTCTTTGTGCCTTGATAGAACACCACTCCACATAAGTGTCTCCCAACCCTGGTCCTGGGGACCCCCTGCCCTGCATGTTGTAGATGTCGCCCTGCTCCATCACACATGATTCAAATGAATGTGTTGTTATCAGGCTACTGCATATATTGATAATGACCCTAATTTGAATCAGGTGTGTTTTAAAATATGCCGGACAGGGGTACTCCAGGGCTGCAGCCCTCATAATAGTCTTTTTTAATCAGGAACCTACCTGTGTGAAATGACCTGGAAGTATCAAAGTTGCAGACATGATAACGCTGTTCAACTTATTGAAATGCTATGTACTGTAAAGGTGTATCAATGCTTCCTTTTCCGTTAGCACAATGTACACACTTAATCGTCCTTAATGAAAGGAAAGGAAAGAAGATTAGCCCATCCCACAATTCTTTGCGACATATCCTTAGACCGTTCATTAAAAAATCATACTGTCTTATTTTAAGTAAATGTAACAATTATTTTCATACAATCATACTAATTGGTATTCGTGTCGACAAATATCCTATGAAAAGGTGCGTGTGACGTGTGCAACTATCCTCAATGTGAAGTTTATGAAAACTTGTTTTTATTTCAATTACCACTTTGGTAAGGAAGTCATATTTTGCAACTGGTTGTCCACATTTACATAACCTGAATTAAAAAACGCGATAAGAATGCACAAGACGAAGTATCTAAGATGCATTAGTAGTCCATCTTCGTAAGTGCTTTTATGAATTCTCCTTTACAGCGTTCCTTGAAATCATGACGGTTTCAACCTAAGGAAAAGTGGTTAGGAAAGTACACGGAATGTAATTCTGTTGACTATTGGGATGCAGCCCCAAACCAGGGATGGGAAACGCTACCATACATTGCCTGATCTGCATGCCACCACACTCTTGAAGATAGGTGACATGCATGTAATATTTAAAGCTGTACAAAGAAAGGAACAAACAAACAAATGAATTACTTTAACTGGGGTTTAGGATGACATGGTTAGAATCTCCTTAAATTGTGGTTGCACATCCTGCCGGTAATCATTTCAGTTAAATTGCATGTTGTATTTCACACGCTGCTATTGTTGCTCTGCCTAATTTCTTCCATGCTACTTTAGTAAGTATGTAAACGTTAACTTAAACATTCACTGTAGCATTAACATTTCTAATATCTCATGTAGTGTGGTAACTTTAGATTGTAACCTGTGTTGACACTGTCATTTTATGTAATTAATACTAATCTAGATGTCTTACTGTCTGTACTTTTTTTTTGTGCATAAATTGTGAGGTGTTTTTAATGTGTGTGTATCTTGTAGAATACAAGACTATGATAGAAGCTACTGCTATATCCATGGTTTATGTTGTGTTGACCTCCTGTGAAGTCTGGTGTTATCTGTGTACACTAGTTATCTGCACCTCATGTTTTCTCTGTGTGAATAGATGTTGTCGAGTTTTAAAGTTATTCTTATATCTTAGTTAACAGAGATGTTTCTTCTCACTAACTAATCCCATGGAAAACATTGTCTCTCATTTCTAAGAAACGTACATGCTGTGGTTGTGTCCATGTTTTCAGCACTTGTACCTGCATTCACTCCTGTCCATACTGTTAGCGTCCTGCCTGGCAAGGACATGTTTTCTCATCTACACCCTCAGTGTCTCAGTGGTAACAATGGCATGCATCAATCATGCATCATGCATCAATACGTTTCTCATCATTTCAGGATGAGCTGTCAGACTTCAGCGGCTCCATATCGGCCACGCCCATGTCCACCGATGCGTCACATGTGGAACGGGAGGATGGCACCAGTAAGAGCACAGAGGTGCAGGCTGCCCCCGGGACCAGGTCCGTATCTGTCGGTAGGTCCGATGTCTGGAAAAGTCTAAAGTCACACAACGTCAAACAACAGACGTTTGGATTCCTAAACCTTTCAATCCCCGGCCCTCAGTATAACCGTGACAGAGACTTGTGACCTCTATTATCTCCAGAGGTGGTTAAAGCATACAGTACAAACGTTTCTATGCTAGTGGCAGAATGTCTGTCAAAATAATCTGCATGTTTAAAATGTTGTAACAATGTCTAAAATATGCTATTTCTAATGAATTAGTGTAATTATCTTGCCACCACCATGTTGAGATAGAACATACTTTATCCAGTAGCGCATTCTCTCTCTCTCATTTCATAAATTGCCACTTAAACATGTTTATTTAGTTAGATGAATGTATCACTGGTTACTGTTTGGAAGCTTTTATTACATTTTGTCCAGTGGTTGGGATCGAACTTAAAGTGTTATGATTGAAGCTCCTTATGTACTGGTTGGAGGATGCAATATCCTAGTTCTTCTGTCATGGGGTATATAGAGTTTTTCACGCCTTGCCCCTTTGTGCTGTGTTTCACTCAGGGTTACCTGACAACGAGGAGAGCTCAGATGTGCAGGACATCATTGAGTCAACCCCGGAGCTGGGCATGAATCTGAGTGGATGCCAGGCGTCCAGGTAGACAGGACAGGCGACTGTGTGCGTGTGTGTGTGTCCCTAATTTAAACTTAGCTCACGTAGTGCGATCTAACCGTCTTGCGGTTGTCCTTCCTCCAGCACACCGACCAAAGGCATAGAGAACCTGGCGTTCGACCGCAACACCGATTCCCTGTTTGAGGAGTTCTCGTCTGCCGGAACCGGGCTCATCGGAGACGTGGACGAAGGGGCCGATCTGCTGGGTGAGGAAATGCATTAACAGGACTCTAAATTACGAATCCATGAGCCACCCTACTCTGCCTGTGATTGGCTAAAAGATTACGTCTGTCGCTCATTTAGCCCTTACTGTTTATTACAGTTGCATTTATTGGTTAAGATGAGTGAATATGTTTAGGGGTTAGTTTACTCTGTGATTAAGATGAGGGGTTACTAGTTTACCCTCGATCAGATGTTACAAGTAGAGATGACCTAGTGTCCAGCCAGCGAAAATTGCTCTCTTTTATTAGTACTTTTTCTATCGCCATTTTGGTTTCACAAGCACGATATTGGTGTAATTAAGATTTCACATTTCATTGAGATCTGCTGAAAATAAATCAGTTTTTGTATGCTTTCGACGCTAGAGAATTACAGTATTTTCAATGCTTTAGCTTGTTGTTGTTTTAGCAGGGCTTTAGCTAGCTGGCTGTTGTGCCTGTTTAACTATGGTTCCACAGTGGCGCTCAGTGCCAGAGGATGCAATGTGTTTCTGGTGTACCTCTCAAACCAATTAGAGGCAGAGTAGGAAGCACCATGGTTACTGTCATGTCCAGTGCCTGCCCCAACTCATTCTCTATGGGATGTTTGATCCTATTTAATGGATCCTATTCAATGGTTTAATCCCAATATAATACTTGTATGGCATTGATGTGTTTCTGTTCATTCTAACCCTTTCGGCATGAGGTGGTTTTAATCTAATCATTAGTAGGTGTTTGGCCTCCCTCAGCTAATGCGATTTACTAAATCATGATGGTTTCTCCATTTCTCTGCTTACTGTATCTAATATCCATGTAATAAAAACACACAGTAGCTCTTTCTCTAATGGAACCCTTTTAACACTCGTTATGTATCACGTCAAAGCTGAATGCAATACAGAATGCAATTTCTGTAATTTTCAAAATAACCTTTTGCTTTTTAGGAAATGAAGGAACATGCCATTTACACCTACAGTTTAGCAGACGCTGCATTAAATATAAGTCATCTACTCATTTTAACCTCCCCTCTTTCTCCTGTGTCTCATCTATGGCTATCTACCTGGTATCTTTTTACACAATCCCAGTGGAGTATTCCGGTGTGTATAACCCCCAAATCTTCCTTGGCTATATATAAACTTTTGACCTCTTCTCATACTATTTTTTATTATTCCCTTCTCATTTTTCTATCTTATAGCTGCTACTTTTCATCTGCGGTTGACAATACGTTAAAATTAAAAATTAAAATTTTAAGATGTTTAACAGTTGAGAAGCCCTCAGAAGTTTGAAAGTTACAGTGGTGCCGGTTTGAATATTTAAGGTGCATTTTAATAATTTAGTTTACTACACATTTTGAAGCAATGCATCATTTGCAAAAGGAAGACAACTGTTTTGACTTTTACAGGCTTTTAAATGTATTTTGCTTCTTACAACCTGAAAGCTCTTTCAGCTGCTGTTCACTGCGCATACTGTACAGTCAACCGCTAAGCATTTAGCTATCTCATCATCAGTTTGTAACATTCTGCTGTCTCACAGTCTCCCGCCTCTCTCTTTCTCACTTTCTGCTTGACTTGGATTGCATGGTTTGCTCAGACCTTAGTTTGCTTGGTAAGGCCTCTCCATCACTCTCTGTGTGTGTGTGTGTGTGTGTGTTTGTGTTTGTTATGGTCATCTGTGTGTGTGTGTGTGTGTGTGTGTGTGTGTTATGGTCATCTGTGTGTGTTGCAAACTACCCATCTCAATGGGCTAGGGTTTTTTCACACAGTGTCGTGTTTTGTTCCATTATAATGAAAGGTACGGTACACTTCTCGATGTTTGTCGTCCGTAGTTACTCAGGGTGTTGACACCAGCTTCACAACTTTGACAGTACATGTTTACCACCCACGTGTGAGGACAATTGTGTTTCTAAATACAAACACTAAGCTGATTAAAAAGACGGTCTGGCGACACTATCAAGGAATGTACCTTTTTAGTGGCAAAATATGTAGCACTTCTACTGTAGGCTCACCTCTCCAGTATTTTCATGTTTGTGCTTAAAATATATGTAAAAATACCATACTTATATTTTAGTTCAGTGAAATCTTCCGTTACTATAATGATATTCTGATCAGGTATGGGCCGTGAAGTGGAGAATCTTATTCAAGAAAACACACAACTGCTGGAGACAAAGTAAGTGCTCACCTACTATGCATTATGCGTTTCTACTTAAACCTGTAATCCACAATTATTGTACTTAAGTGTATTGATTATCTACACTATGACCTTGCTTTCTGCGCAAGGTGCAGTAAATACAGTGCAGTGTAAATACACTAGACGCAGTGCCATTTTGGCAGATCAATCGGCCTCTGAAATTGGGGCTTGTGAAATTCCTGCTATTCCTTTCCCTTACAATGAGCTTTGTTGTGCAGGAATGCCCTCAATGTGGTGAAGAATGACTTGATAGCACGGGTGGACGAGCTGGCCTGCGAGAAGGAGGTGCTGCAAGGGGAGCTGGACGTTCTCCTGCAGGCCAAGGCCAAGCTAGAAGACAAGAACAAAGAGTTGGAGGAGGACCTCAAACGGTAAGCCAACTGCCAGTCGGTCGAGATGATGTGAAATGAGCAGTGCCTGAATAGATTTAGCATAGTAGCTGATAAGTAAATCATTTAGGCTAAAATCTTGATTTGTCAGAATTTGTATGGAATTCGATCTTGTATCTAGATCTAGAATCATTGTAATAATGTACTTATTTTTTATTATACAGCCGCAACAAATTGAGACAACTACACTATAAAAAAATAAAGTATAAATATACTGTAAATGTAAAGAATATAACATTAATAAAAAACATATATATATATATATATATATACACACACACACACACTGTATATATATACACAGTATATAAAATAATCTATTGTACAAATATGAAACTGCTGCAGTGGTCTCTAAATTCTGTCTGTGGCTGTATATTGGATGCACAAACAATTCCAAAAATAATACACTATATATTATGATAGACTACTCACTGTTAACACTGAATATAATCTCATCGCTAATCTCATTTGAAACATACACGAACCTAAGAAAAATATGATAACTATACAGTAAAATCAAATGTGAAACGTGAAATATGAAAAAATTGTGCAGTATACCAAATCCCTCACACAACCACGTCAAATCTAATTGTAAGGAAATTGCCAACTTTATCGCCAATGTGACGCTGTGTATGTATCTTCCTGTTCAGAGTACGAGTGGAGCTGGAGGAAGCAATGCACAAGTCAAAAGATGAGGAAGATGTGAGTGGTCTTCAGCTGTATCTCAACAGACTGTTACATTGTGACCTAGTCATAATAGCTCATGTAGAGACCTCACATTGTGTGTGTGTGTGTGTGTGTGCGCGCGCCTGCTGCCATAGACCCAGAGTGACATCCCCACAGCCCAGAGGAAGCGCTTCACACGGGTGGAGATGGCCAGGGTCCTCATGGAGAGGAACCAGTACAAGGAGAGGCTCATGGAGCTCCAGGAGGCTGTGCGGTGGACAGAGATGATCCGGTGAGCAAAGGCCCTGTGGTTCTCACAGTGAAGAGGGGGGGGGGGGGCTTTTTCAGGGATCCTGAGATGCATTTTGGATGGTTGCAAAATACATTTATGTAGGGCTGCACGATTATGGGCAAAATGCTAATCCCGATTATTTTGATCAATATTGAGATCGTGATTATTTATCAAAATTATTCATAGATTTTATGAACAATGTATTTTTATTGCAATCACATTATAAACAGACCACGGAAATCACTTCTATC
>JAODLL010045627.1:5374-17943 GCA_026546735.1 Forbesichthys agassizii | reverse complement strand
ATGTAAAGCTTCATGTTAATAGACCTAAAGGTAAAGGGTAAGCTACACGTCAATGTAAAGGTACAAATACATGTAAAGCTTCATGTTAATAGACCTAAAGGTAAAGGGTAAGCTACACGTCAATGTAAAGGTACAAATACATGTAAATCTTCATGTTAATAGACCTAAAGGTAAAGGTAAAGGGTAAAGTAAAGATAAATCTGTTAACGTAAAGGTGCACATGTAAATGTAGATTAATGCATGGGGGAACGTATATGGCAAGCTAACGTCTGTCTCCACCAGGTGGAGGCCTTCATGAAGCACCTGCCCAGACTCCTCCCCCGCTCCTCGCCCCCCTCCCTGGCTCCCAAGGACCTCCCCGGCGGTGGCGGGGGGGTCAAGGTGATCACTGTGCCGACGCTGCTGCTGCCTCAGGGCTGCCTGTCGTATGCAGAGTGCGAGACGGTCGCCGGAGCGCCGGAGACGGCCGCCCCTTCCCAGCCTCTGCCGCCACTCCCGCCCCCGCCTGTCTCCGTTGCCCCGGTGACGGTGGCCTGCCCGGCCACGCCCACCTCCGTGGTCCAGAGGGCCCGCAGCAGCAACATCAGCAGCTACAGCGGCAGCAAGCGCCCCCCGGAGGCGGCGGGAGGCCCCGCCCCCCCTCCGGTGAAGCGTAAACGAGGTCGCCCGAGGAAACCCCGCCCCGAGGACGACGCCCCTCCCCCGGTGCCCCCCTCCCCCGGCCCCCAGCCCATCATCACCTCCCTCACGGGCGGGGTGATCCAGAAGGCCTCCTCCTCCTCCTCTTCCTCCTCCCAGCTGGCCGAGCTCATGCTGCAGGACCACCACAAGCCGGTCATGGCCCCGCCCCCCCGCTGGGAGCAGCTTCCGGCCAGCCGCCCCGCCATGGTGATCCAGCGGGCACCCAGGCCGAACAATGGCGGTAGCGGCCCCGCCCCGGAGGCCCCGCCCCCTTACCAACCCCTGACTCCGCCCCCGCCACCTGTAGAGGAGCGCAACGACGCCTCCTCCACGGGGGATGGACACTAAGCCCCGCCCCCCTCCCCTTCGCCCATTGGTGGAAACCCCAGATTGACAGCCACATCGTAATCGAGGAGGATGAATGAAGCTGGTGGCGCCCCCCAGTGGAAGATCATGGCACAACCCCATAACCATTTTGCTGTGATTCTCTTCACCGCATGTTTTTTTTGTTTGTGGTGTCGTACGTATCCGTGGAAACGAGAGACGGACTCCTGAGGGGCTCTAGGCAGTGTCCCCCGAGTGGAATACGCTGGTTCCCTTCCTTCCTTCCTTCCTTCCTTCCTTCCTTCCTTGCTGCCTGCGTGCTTACCTCCTCACCTTGTTCTCAAGTGGCCTTTGAGGCTCATACGTTGAAGGTGGGGTGGGGGGGGTCCTGGTCCCGTTGGTGGAGGAGCGGCCCTCAGAAAGCTTATACGGGTCAGGACCTTCAAAAGGTTCTTTGCGCTAATAATAATAATAATAATAATATTAATAATGATATAAACAATGTTTTCCTCGGAGCTTGGCTTCAGTTCATCTTTTTTTCATGTTGTTCAAAGGCATTTTCTGCTCAAAGACTTTATTACATGTTGGACAAAAACACAACTCTGCAAGGACTGTTCCTGCCCGTACATAGACCTGGGGACCCTATTTACCTGTTTACCATTCAGCCTGCTTGGCTCTAGGCCCTGTACAGTTCTGTCTTGCCCATGTTTGCACCAGCTGGTCACATGGGAGATACGGGCCTTTTGTTGGTCAGAGGTGGATATTTGTTATTTGTTGATCTCCTGAGTCCAGAAGCTCTTTTAGCTTACAAAGCAGCCCTATAGCCTGTCTGTCTGTCTCTCTCTGTCTCTCTCTGAGTGTACAGATATGTTTATGTTTGAGGCTGGATACACCTACCTGGGTTAGGCAAACAGAGGTTTGCTTCAACCTTCTATCTCTGATCAGTTGGGACGATGCCACCATGTAAATGTACAGTCCCTGGTCTTTGGGACTCCACCAACCTGATTCCTGTGAGGTTACTGTATTCCATAATACATAATCCTGTCTTGCATTCTTTCAAGGAGACCATGTGGCTGTGTTGTACTTGTTTAGCTGTTAGTGTTAGCCTAGCCACACCTGAATCGTAGGGGAATGTCTTTGTGTTTCATAGCAACGAACCATGTCGGAGTGAGCTTAGCCATAGGCAACCTTTTCTGTATTGCAGAATGAGAACATAAAAGTTGACTTTGTATATGTAAGAAATAGTCCAAAGGGGAACCGCAGAGGAACATTTATTTATTTCTTATTTTGACACCAGAAGCTTTTATAAGGTGTATAAATTGGTAAAAGTTGGCACTTTTGAAAGATATTCAGTCAGACTGAAGCCACAAATGTTGCTAATGGTCAGGAAGACAAGGGATTTTCACAGTTGATTGTGTAAGCGCTTTAGTTTAGTGCTACTTCATTGAGGATGTGCGTCATTGTGGCATGGTGTGTTTATCCTCATCGCTAGAGAGCTGGGGGGCGCTAGAGAGCTGTGGGGCCTATACATGTTTATTTGCTGTTTCACAAGTGGCATCAGCTCAGGCACAACAACAAAATACTCAAAGCACAAAGCGACAAGCCATGTAGCGCTAACACTGAGAGTGTGAGCCGTTGGGTGGGGGGTGGGGGGGGGTGCTCCATGGTTATTAGATTATGTAGCCTAAAGATTAGCCTGCTAGCCATTTTAGCCTCACCTCTTGTACGACGCCACGCGCGCTTTGCACTACTACAACAGTCTCTTCCACTGTGGGGGTGGAGACACCAGGGCGGGGCTGGGGGGGGGGGGGGTGTCGTCTTGTGCTTGTACAGCCCTCTGCAGAAGATAACTACGGCAACACAACATGACTCTTTGTGTGTCTATGCTGGTGGCGGACGAAGTCACACGGCTGTTGAATGTTGTCATCACCTCTGTGAGACGCTCTCTCTGTGTCTGTGTCTGTGTGTGTGAAATGGAGATTGAATTTGCTAAAGGCATGCAGTGAGATTATCATTAATGTGATTGTTACTTAGTCTAAAATGTTCGTGCTAAGATTCTGTCTTCTGTAAGCATTTGTAGCAGTTCCGACTTTAATCCCAAGGTTTTAAGAAATGTTCTTTGGGGTCAAACAAACAAACAAATACATTCTAATGATTGCAGTATCCATAAAGCATCGGGTGCAGCCCTTGTTGGCATTTGATTAAGAGAACCTGCACTGTTTAAGAAGGGCAGCTGGAGATATATAAATAACAGTATTAAGGAGTAATATACGTAAAAGTTTAGTTTTATGCCTATGCCCATCTAGATGCCAACTCAGTTATACTTTGTAATGTTGTTATTTTTCTGGAATCACATTAACAATCCTACATTAAATAGTTAATTTACATTTAAGAGATTTACTTGATACAAAATGAATGGATGGTGATATACTACTATGGCAGTTCAGGGCTTTGGTGAGAGACATTTTGTTTATCTTATATCTTACTTGGGTATAACTTACCATAACAGATGCTTCAGGTGGCAGTTAAAAGTGTGTGGTGTTGGAGAGCTCAACGTCTAGGGAAGAGACATTCAACACTCTAGGGCCAAGAAAGGCCTGTCTGTTCAACACAAGATGGACGTTACATCTGCAGTGTCTCCGGCCAAGCTCAGACATGGGGTCTTCCCTGTGGTCCTTGAGCAAGGAACATCATCCCAGCCTCTCTTGAAGGTGCCATTTCCAATCACGACTTTACTTTTCTTTTGGATTAGCAGTGATGTTAACAGTTCTAATCCGATACTTAGAATGATGTCCCCAATGTTTGGCTCGTACAAAGTTTGGTTCTAACAGTGTACAATAGCTGGTGCTGTTTGGTCCTGCAGTGGAACTCAAGCTAATGTTGAACTGTGGTGAAGAATGTTGTTTTGTGTGATGTAAGAGAGAGATTATGGGAAATCTTTCACTGTGGAGCAGCGTTGCTCAAAAAGTCAAATAAAGAAACGGGTCAGATAATCAAAGAGTAACACATCGGCTTTCGGGTAGCAGTGTCTCGACACAATGTCCTGCGGTATCAACTTCCTTGTGAATCAAAACCTGTATGTCGGCTCATTTTGTCCCTTTCAAGTCAACCATTTCACAGGAGTAGATTGGGATCTCAGTGTGTGCTAACTGCTCAGATGTATAATCTGTTTTTGTTGACGGGCTGGAGGTTTGTGAGGTCCCAGTGGAGCCACATGGAGGTGGCCCGTGGTTTAGGAGATGCTGCTGAGCTGAAAGAGAGTTGACACAACCTCTGACGAGCTTTAGAGCTGTTTCCTAGGCTACACGAACGCATCGAGATATGCAAGGATGGTTTGACATGTACTTGGCATAGCAAGGCGTGTCGTCCGAATCTTTAAAGTGATGTAAATTAGATGCAAGTATGAAGCAGCCCTTAACCTTTGAATTGCACTGCCGTTGCGTTGATATGGTCCATATATTTTGATGATGATGATGACCTTGGATTATGGCCCAGCCATGAACACCAGGAATATGGTCCAGCCACGTCTTGTTCAGGGTAAATAGGCCCTTTCCAACCAAGGGTTTCCCACACACCAAGGGTTCCGGGACAAATGTGCCTCTTCCAGGGTTCACGCTAATGTTTCCACGCTGCATTCTTCTATAAGCTATGATTGGCCCGATAATCATGTGGACAAATCTCATTGGTCATTCGTCTATGGCCAGTCAGTCATAACAACAAAATGCACTTGGCATCTAAATGGTCCATTCTGACAAGGGGCTCTGAAATACTGAATGATGGAAACCAGCGGAGGTTCTGATTATTCAGATTCAGATAGATTATTCAAAATGCTGCATAGTGGAACATTACTAATGAATGACTTGTTGGAATAGTATCAACCAAGCATACAATCTGTTCTTTTGTAATTTGAACTTAAAATATTTCACAATTATCTATTTCTTTCCTGTGTATTTGGTAAATTCCAGAAAATGCTATTTCTAACTGCCAGTGATTTAAACTGGATTTAAACATTTTTATCGCAAGAATTTCCACACTCTTTCTGTGTCCTATCCATGGTCACACACTCCCAAACAGGGTGTGGAATGTCATCTATGTTCTAGGGTTAGATGAGGTGAAATATTTGAGTGTGTGTGGTGGGAGACGATCATATCAGCCATCAAAAGCTTGTCAAACTCTACGCTGCCGTGGAAAATAAGACCTGTAAGCGACTCCATTTAGCCATTGTTGAAATGAATATGAATTTATCACTGTGTATGTGTGGGTTTTATCTGTCCGGAGATTAATGCCAATATACAGGTCTGTTTTAATTGTGTTATTTTAATCATCATTATTAGGATCTGTGGTGTTTTCTTGTTTTAATCTCACCCTCAACAGATATCTCACACGCAAGGCAACTTTTGGGCAGGCTTGCTAGTTTTGCTTATTTGCAGGCTTTCATTTTTGCACTATTTACCAGCTGGATATATATATTTTTAAATGACAGAGCAGATCGGGGAATCAACACTAGCCATAGCTGCTAGCCAAATGCTAGTAAATGTTGCTTTTGGCTGAAAAGTCTTTCATTCCACTGGGATTAGAAGGCTGTATGTTATAGAGAGCATCCAGTTGGTGTCAACTAATTTGCGGATAAACCTGCCACACTATCTGATGGATAGCCAAGTAATGTTGTTGCCCTGGTGTTCATATGAGCCAGACAGGTCATATATGCACATTTACATGTTTGCCATTGGTTCTCTCTGTTGTTGAAAACAAAGACTGTTTCATTGTGTTTTTGTATTGTATCAGTTTGACATGCCTACTTACATACTTGCTTTGTTGTAGGGGGTAAAGGGAGCTGAGCTAACCACTAATGTGAATCTATTTTACTATGCTGACAGACTAATAAATGGTGTTCATCCTTACATGATCTGCTGACGTCGGTCTTTCTCACTCAGTAGTAGCATGCACAAACTATAGTGTCATACTATGTGTGTCATACTGTGTGTGTGTGTGTGTGTGTGTACACTGTTCTCGTTAAACACTCGGCATATCAGGATTTGCTCCGTGTGCTGTAGCTCCAGATACCCACTAGTGGGCAGCATCTACCCCCTATCGTCTCAGCCGTCACTTTTGCAATTGGCTATAATGCTATGAACGCAAGTGAATTGAAGGCAATTAACAGAAATTAATGACTAATTCAATGTTTTACATTACATTATGTGCATCACGTGGGCTATATTTGGTTAGATACATAAATATTTACGTTATAACATGCGTTTAATTATGAATTAAATCTATTTAAAATATGGAAATAATGAAAAAATCCATTACGCGTATTAAAGCTTAAAGGCACCGTATTCAGTGTTATTTATATTATGCATTATTATGAATGCATTATTGTTTGTTAGGTGCAAGGGGGTAAAATGAAGACTGCTTGCAGAACATGTAGCGTAGCCTATCCATTTATGTATTTAGACCATTTATTACAATGGGAAAAGGACATTCTTCCGGCATCCTGCTGGTTTATCGCCGAGTGGGAGAATCTGCGTGGGCGAGGATTTTGGAGTGGGCGGGGCTTGGACTTCCGCACGTCACGGACGCCTCTGTATCGGGTATGCCTGCTAGTCACCGAAGCGCGTAGGCACAGTCCGGGATGCTGTACACACTTTCTCCCGTATGGAATATAACAACCTCCGCAGATGGGCAAACCGAAGAGCTGAACGTTGAAAAGAAATTCAATTTATGAGCAAGGTAGGTTTTGCGATTACAGCTGCGTCGTTGTTCTGCCGTGGTGCTGAGAGGTGGGATTGCAGTAGGCTACTGCGTCGCTATAAGCATAGAGAAGACAATGTGCAACAATATATTAGCCTAACTGATTTCTCGTTGAGGTACAACACGTAAATTATCTGCTAAACGAAGTATATTGCTAAATAAACGGCCACTCAGCCGATGGCGTTTGTATATGGCGCATTGATCTATACGTTCATTGTTGCGGTCTTTGGTTTGTTTTCATTAGAGGAGGGAGCGGCTGGTCGCCTATGTCGACGTGTGTGTGTGTGTGTGTGTGTGTGTGTGTGCGCGTGTGTGTGGTGATTGCAGTATTCTCCGCCTATTTCGTCCTGTTGGCTACTACTACAAAAAAATACGTTTCAGTGTTCTCCCGATGCGGTTTAGAATGACCGATAGTTACCTTCTTCAGTGTGAGTTCGTGTGCGCGCGTAATAAGCTACGTCTTGTGAAACCTCGAGTTTCGCTGGAGCAGTTATTAAAGGGGTTATACTTCTCCGTCACCCGGCTAAATATCGTTCCAGACTGATATTCCATGGCTCTATTGCACGAAAATGCAGCGGTGTCCGTTTTAGACTCGTCAAACGTCAGATTTAGAAACCCTTAACTGAATCAGTTTGTACTATTTCCACATATTACCGGGTGTGCCACATATTACTAAACATGATCTAGATATGAGCGGCCTAAAGGGCAACGCTACTGGGTTATTCAGATGGATTGTTTTTGGTCACGTGTTTGTTGACGAGGACTCGTCTTGCCCGCACAGTTGCCCTTTGACCTGACCCTACACGTCACGAACTGAGGAACTGTCAACCTGTTTTGTTTACATATGAAGAACATCTGTCGAGCTAACGCTATCCACTTATGTGTTTGAGAGAGAGAGAGCCTACATAGACTTGGCCAATGCTTATCTGTAACAGTAGAACAGTAGAGTAGCAGAGCTTTATTGTTTTTTACATGAACCCTTCAATCCAAGCTGTTATCTGACTCTGGTTTCACCGATACCCTCGCTGTAACCGTGCGTGCTGCAATATAAGAAGAGAAATGAAGAAACGGGTTTTCCTCCACTAATGAAATCTGACCGCGGCTTGTTGTGGAAACTACGGCCAGTGACATGGACCATTCTGATCGGTTCTGATACTGTAGTGTAGAAAAGCAAATTCTGTGGACAGACGTGCATAAAAAGGCATACAGACTATGTGGGTCTCTTTACCTTTGTTTAAGGGTAGGCCTAATACCCTTAAATAGCCGAATTAATACATCTAAAATACTAAAATACAACTAAATGTGTTTTGCGTGTCAAATATAAACGTTGACTATTCAAATATAGGCCTATCTGTTTGAGGAGTCATTCTGTAATTGTAAAAGTTTGTTTATATACCCCCACTGTCTCTTTTATTGTTTCAGCGTTTTCCCTTAATGTAGGCGTGTGCGTGTGTGTGTGTGCGTGCGTGTGATAGTGCGGGGATTGCGTTTGTGACGTCACCCAGTTATGCACGAACAAAACACACGTGGCACCAGCGAACAGCGTCCGTCTTTTTTTCCACGTTTGAGAAAACTAAGCCACTTATTTTACCTTCTCTTTATAAGACACGTTAAGGTGAGACGTGTTAAAATAGACATGCTAAAGGGAAAACGAGACCTCATAAGATGCAGCTATATGCTAATGAGTTGCTAGGGAGGCAGTGGACGCCACAAATACGGAGGGGTCATGACCTTTAGCTGGCTGTCTGCAGCTGGGTGTCACATGATCACCTGACGCAGCGCCAAGTGTGTGTGTGTGTCAGAGGAATTGATCTCACAACCAGGCTCTAATTAGTAAGAGGGAGGCAATGAGCGCCCCCTAGGGGTGCTGTTGGGTGGATTGTGGCCCTGACAAGTGTGAAAACAACTGGTCTGTCTGTCACCCTGTTGTTTACAAGATTAAATTCCTGTGTGTGTGTGTGTGTGTGTGGGGGGGGGGGGGGCAGAGAAGACAGCTGCCTTTTCACATCTGGAAACCATCTCTCACACACACATGTTGTGTAGGGGAATTCTGGGGCCAATCACAGGCCAGTTGGGGCTCAGTATGACCTCACCTCCAGCTGTGTGTGATTACAGTAGATGATGATGACATCATGACTCCCCCTCCTCTCTAAGCTTGTTAGCAGACAGCTCAGCGTACTATGGTTAACAGTCTCCCTCTGTCCTTCTGCAGCCAAGAGAAACTGACAGACTAACACAGCAACATGCTAACCTATAGCTTTATTAACACAACATTATGCTAACCTATAGCTTTATTAACAGAGCAACATGCTAACCTATAGCTTTATTAACATAACATTATGCTAATCTATAGCTTTATTAACAGAGCAACATTATAACCTATAGCTTTATTAACACAACATAATGCTAACCTATAGCTTTATTAACAGCAACATGCTAACCTATAGCTTTATTAACACAACATTATGCTAACCTATAGCTTTATTAACAGAGCAACATGGTAACCTATAGCTTTATTAACACAACATTATGCTAACCTATAGCTTTATTAACAGAGCAACATGCTAACCTATAGCTTTATTAACACAACATTATGCTTACATATAGCTTTATTAACACAGCAACATGCTAACCTATAGCTTTATTAACACAACATTATGCTAACATATAGCTTTATTAACACAGCAACATGCTAACCTATAGCTTTATTAACACAACATTATGCTAACATATAGCTTTATTAACACAACATTATGCTAACATATAGCTTTATTAACAGAGCAACATACTAACCTATAGCTTTATTAACACAATATTATGCTAACATATAGCTTTATTAACACAGCAACATGCTAACATATAGCTTTATTAACACAGCAACATGCTAACCCAGAGGTTAATTAACACAGGAATATGCTAACCTAGTGCTTTATTAACATAGGAATAAGATAATATATACAGATTATTTTAGTTAGTTGGTTAGTTAGATGTTAGTCATGGGCCCATTTGAGAATTAACCAAGTTATCAACACTGATACC
Source organism: Forbesichthys agassizii (assembly GCA_026546735.1). Classification (NCBI taxonomy): domain Eukaryota; kingdom Metazoa; phylum Chordata; class Actinopteri; order Percopsiformes; family Amblyopsidae; genus Forbesichthys; species Forbesichthys agassizii. Next base: position 8,148 of record JAODLL010045627.1, on the reverse strand, counting down.
CTGAGATAACCTGCAGGGAAGGAGAGAGCATGCCCTGAGGGAGGGAGGGAGAGGGGGAGTCCTCTCGCCTGCTGCCAGTGATGTGGGGATGGTTTGACGTCTCTGTTGTGTCGTGACATCCCCGGTCATGCAGCTATTTGCAGCCGTGGCCTTGCGTCGGGCAGGCGCAGGGCAGGAACAGTGGCACAGAGGGAGCTGTGTGTCTGTGTTTCCACACATTCTCTTGGTGGGCGCCCACAACAGCTTCATGCTGGAATCACCTGCCAGTTGTAAAGGAGCCTGCATCACCATTCACTACAAAAGCACAAGAACAAACCTCTTATCCTATCTATCCTACGTTCAGATAGACTGGGCAACCACGGAAAATATCCAAGGTTTGTTGTGATGGGGGTGAACCAACCATGGAAGCTTGCTGGACATATTCCACATCAGAAGATGAAAGATGGGCCGATCTGAATGTAGAAGCACACCAGCAAACGTCTGAGCATTGGTAACATTGAGTCTAACCATAACCTTGTACTTGAAGTATATTAGCAGCAGGAGATCAAGGGTAGTTTCATGAGGATTGTAGTGGAGGGTCCACTGGTCTGGAACCTTCTAACAAGGATGCCTTTATGCCGGTTATGTTTATTTGCTGTTGTGTCACTTCAGAGTGGCAGGTGCACAGAAACTAGCTTGATTATCTCCTTTTAAAGGCAGACAGAAGTAGATATGTATGTGTGCGCGCACACACACACACAGGAGGGTGCAGCCGAGAGCTAACGTGTAGGACAGGTTATACAGCGCAGTGCCGTATCTTTGTCAATGGCAGGATGTTACTGTAAAAAGCCACTAACAGGAAGTCCAGATGACTGACTGAGCAGGACTGTCTCGTGTTGCTACTGCACACACCGGTGCCTTTGTTGCTGGCACCGCTACAGCGCCACCAGGCGGTACCAGCAGTGGGAAAGCTCCAATACACACACTGACTGTAAGGCGCTTTGGATAAAAGCGTCTACTAAATGCTGTACCTGTAAAAGTCATGTAGCGCTGCCTTCCTTTTATCTTTGAGTTGAGCTGATGCAGAGAGTGTGATCCTGTGTACTTAAGCAGTTTTTAGTTTTCTAATGAGGTTGTCCGGGTAACTAATGTGGGGAAAACCATCCTTGGCAGAGGTTATGAATGACACAATATGTACGAATGGACAGTTATCTCAGATGGATGTGCTAACGGGTTAATTGGTTAATTGATTAATTGGCTAACGGGTTAATTGGCCAACTGTTTTGATTGGCTAACAGGTTAATTGGCCAACTGTGTTGATTGGCTAATGGGTTAATTTGTTAATTGGCTAACGGGTTAATTGGCCAACTGTGTTGATTGGCTAATGGGTTAATTGGCTAACAGGATAATTGGCCTACTGTTTTGATTGGCTAACAGGTTAATTGGCCAACTGTGTTGATTGGCTAATGGGTTAATTTGTTAATTGGCTAACGGGTTAATTGGCCAACTGTGTTGATTGGCTAATGGGTTAATTGGCTAACAGGATAATTGGCCTACTGTTTTGATTGGCTAACAGGTTATATGGTTAATTGTATAACAGATAAGCAGATCAGTACAGTACCTTCTTCTTTCTTCCAGCTCTGCTCATCCAAGATGGCCGACACCGAGGTCTCTCCGTCCCTGGCCCTCCGGCTGCTCCAGCTGAGCCCCTCCCTCTCTGAGCCGACACCCGCCTCCTCCCCCACCACTTTCTCTTGCCCCTCCTCCCCCTCCAGTGCCTCCTCATCCTCCTCCTCGTCCTCCTGCTCCGAGAGTTCCTCCGAGTGTCCAGACCCCCGCCCCCACCGCCACCCCCATCCCCCTCACCCCCGCCACCCCCGGCCCCAGCTGCAGCTGCCCCCACAGCCTCCCAGCGACCAGGCGTCCTCGCCCAGCGCCAGCCCCCGGAGCTCCAGCCCTAGCGGCAGCATTGGCAGCACGGGCAGCCTGGGCAGCGGCTCCTCCCTGGGGGGAGACCCGCGGGGGCCCAGCCCACCACTGGACGTCATCTCAGAGGACGCCATGGAGGTGGACATGGTGGCCGACCAAGGTACTGTAGCTTCCTTTGATGGTTCCTCGTGATGTTCCTCAGTGTGTCTACCATAGTACCATAGTGATCTCTACCACAGTGATAGACCCAGAGGTGGCGTTGAAGGCCTGCCAGGATGTCTTGCTGAAGGTCAAGCAGCAGAACAGCGAGTCCCCCCGCACGGCCTCCATCTGCCTGGAGAGGTGTGACACAGGCTCTGTCCAGGAGGAGGTGGAGGTGGAGGAGGAGGAGGAGCCGTCTCTGCGGGACGCCTCCTCCACCACTGCACCTCCTCGCATCTCCCCTCGATCGCCCTCCCCCTCGCCTTCCTCCTCCTCCTCGAAGTCGTGGCTGCTGAGGCTGTTTGAGTCTAAGCTGTTTGACGTCTCCATGGCGATCTCGTACCTGTACAAGTCCAAGGAGCCCGGCGTTCAGGCCTACATCGGCAACCGGCTCTTCAGCTTCCCTGACCGCGAGGTGGACTTCCACCTGCCGCAGCTGCTCAACATGTACGTGCACATGGACGCGGAGGTGGGAGATGCCATCAGACCCTACCTGGTAGGCTCTGCTGTTTATTATGGTCTGTCAGCTCTCTATATCTTCTCACCACTACTCAATACTTGAACGAAACATAAACCTGAAATAGCAGTTTCACAGAATAGGGGGGGGGGGGGGGGGGGGGGGGGGGGGGGGGGGGGGGGGGGGGGGGGGGGGGGGGGGGGGGGGG
>JAODLL010045616.1:0-20144 GCA_026546735.1 Forbesichthys agassizii | reverse complement strand
AGAACAGTGTAAATTTGCTGTCCCCTCAAAATAACACAACACACAGCCATTAATGTCTAAACCGCTGGCAACAAAAGAGAGTACACCCCTAAGTGAATGTGTGTGTATGTATATGTGTGTGTGTGTGTATACATACATACACACACGGTGTGTATATATATATATATATAGACACTTTCTTCTCGTGCTTTAATTATTGCACCCTGATACTTAATCTTTACTGTTAAATTGTCTTTTTAGGTTCATTGAATGCACATGAAAACACATTGTATTGTCTGAATTTAAATGTTGCAGTGGTAAAGGCGTCTAACTTTGAAATCGGCTATACCTGTGTACAGTTTGAGTAGACCTCATCATCAGCCTACCTTTTGAGAGTGCCGAACATTCAATAATGGATTGGTAGCTATTTATGTATATTTATCAGTCTAACTTTTGAGTATATATTGACGAGAGAGAATCAAAGTACTGCCGTCACATGTTCAACACAGGTAGCTACCACTGAGATTATTACACAGGTATTAGTCACTCAGCATTTGATCATAATCCTTTTATAGTGCTGAAAGGTTTTCCAGGCAGTTTTGTCAGGGAAAATAAATCGGTGTGAAACTACCGGTACATGCCGCAGCATTCCTTTGCTAACTTTACGCTTTTTCTTTCTAACATGTTTTCCTTGCTACTACAGGCAGAGTGGAGAATACTCAACGACAGATGTTAACACAGTAATATAAGCATGTGAAATAACAAAATCAGATACATGAGAACTATGTGCACAAATACAGTAGTTTTACACTTTATATATGGCAATTACTGTGGCCTAGTAACTATTTTTGGGTCTGTCTACTAAAGATTCGATTTGGGGATTCTCTAACTGCAGTGATTCTCAAGTGCATTTTCTTAATTTTGAAGAAAAAGGAATCACAGTACATTTCTCAGTAAATATTGATTGTAACTGAAACCAAATTGTCTTTCGTTTTACAGTTTTGCATTGAGACTCACTGTGTTAGAGTGAATAATCTCTCCTGTCTCCAATTTCCAATTGCAGTCAAGTAGTACACTAGGCAAACAACCTGCTCATGTCTCCTTAACAGAAACACGATAGCAGTTAACACAGGATTAATGTATGCATTTCAGCTGTTGCAGTATACACGTAACTGTATGTACAGTAATGGTGATATACAATTACCATACACTGTCTATCTATACTATATTTATATTATTGTTAGCTCCAGTGCACTGACCTTTCTATCCCACTAGGGGTGTCATTTGTTTTACAGTACAGTGCATAGGCCTCATAAAAAAAATGCTATGCTTATCTATCTATCTATCCAAAACTTCATTTCCCTTTTCATGTCCAAATCCATTTTTCTGCTTTACCCAATCCTTTCCTTGCATTTAAACCCTTTAATCAGTTCTCAAGAGCCTGGTCTGTTCACTTTCTAAGCAATCCTGCCCAATGTCTATTAATAAATGTCCAATAATCAAATAGTGCTCCAATTAATTAGTGCTGCGGTCTACCATCTCACAGTTGATTCAGAATTGCTCTGGTTGTGATATAAACAGTTAAAGGACTGTAACCAAATGCATGTGCATATGAAGCTACATAGGTGTCTGAATGTATATTTGCACATGTTTGTTTTAAAAGTTGTAAATGCTTTTTGCATTTTGTCACTTTGTCTTTTTGCATTGTTGATCGTTATTTGTTTAGTACTGTTATGTACAGTATGTGTGTCTGTCAATTTTCTGTCTTGTTTGATTTACAATGTATGGTTATGTACTGTAGCCTATTAGCATGTTTGTTTTATGTAGACCTAATTATTTTTCTTAACCAAGCTTGTGTGTTTTGTGTGTATATAGGCTGGTATTGCAGGAGCACCTGCTCGCGCTGTATCTGCTGTAAAGAACATGAACCTCCCAGAAATGCCCAGAAACATCAACATTGGTGACATCAGCATTAAAGTGCCAAACTTACCCTCCTTCAAATAGTGGCAGTGAGATCCTCACCTTGCAGAAGTCAACCAATATTAAGGCAATGCAATCTGTTTACCAAAACCTCAGTTTTATGAAGAAAAAAAAAAACTTTGAAAAGGTACGGTGTGAATTAATACTCCTCCTTTTGGCGTTATCACTTTTGGTTTTCTTGTCTTGAAACGAATGTCTTTTATATATGACTTTTCTGTTTGTTTGTTTTGTTTTTTTGTTGAGAGAACAATGAAGTATTTATTTCAGTGGTACATTCCGCCTTGACCGGAGGCTTACCCTTACAGCTGCTACAGCACAGACCTGGGTTTGTTGTCAGTACAAAATCGTACAGTTCTATACATGTTTACATAGGCCTTTGTTAAAAAGACAGATCAATCTGGAGTTGTGGGAATTCCATTGGCTAGCTAGATTAAAATATATATATACTTTTCAGATTTTAAATCTGATACAGTATTGGTAGATTATACCTTCTACAGGTTTGTAAAAACAATGCAAAGTTAATGTAATATAGTTAACTACAGATATGTAATATAGTTATACTACAGATACGTAATATAGTTATACTACAGATATGTAATATAGTTATACTACAGATATGTTTATATATGCTTTATTGATTTTTCTTTTATTTGTATGCAAAACTATTTTAAAAGAATCAAATTATATTCTCATTTTTATTATGTGCACGGAATTCATCTCTTTTTGTGACCAAATAAAGTGTTAAATCTATTTGTCCTTTTTAATTCATTTTAATGTGTTGGAATTGAAATCGTTTCTTAACCAGCAGACATGAACACCGCATACAGTGCTTTTAAACATTTAGCATGGACATTTATATGGATCGGGCACAACCATATGACAAGAACGTTCACGCAAAAGAAACAGTTGTGTGCAAACAGTTATCATTCAGTCTATAACTTAATATTCAGGTTGTAAAAAAAAAAAGTTGATTAAAAAATGTTAATTACAATGACACAAAAAGAACTCATAGATGTTTTAAATGTTTTGTTTGCACATATTGCGCACAACATGATGTTAAAAATTATATTAACATTAATACGTGTTCTAAGAAGGTAAAAACGTTATCTAAAGCTGTTAGCGTGAATATTTATTTTGCGTGTATAAACGAATAAAAATAATGTATTCAGGTTATTTGGGGTGCCAACTTCACGGAGGCGGAGCGAGTGTGTTCAGTGGACCCGCCACGTAAAACATGAAATTCTGCGTAACATTTGCGCATACAAGTAGTATACGGTATTTGTCGGTCTGATATGATTTGAAAGCCATAATTTCGCTGACGCTGTAGGTTTGTTATATTTCACATACAACGTAGATTAAACTTTTATTGTCCTTTTTTTCTTTTTTTTTTTGGGTAGTTGTCAGTGCTTTATTCGCGAATGTTACGCATATGCGCGAAACCTGCGCATCTTTGACTTTGTGAACCAAAGTGAATCTTATGACAACAGGAAGAGGTGTTGAATTGTATCTGAGATCATTCAAAATACACTTTGATCAACCGTGGAGTAATTGAAGGAAAACGTGAAAAGTATGGCTGCTATTATTAAAGAAACGCAAAGGTATGCTTTCTTGTATGTTATGATTGTAGGCTACCGTACATATTAATGGATAATTGTCGAACACCATCAGCCCTCTGTAGCCTACTGCAATATAGAACAAATCACGATCACAGCCAGACACAAGAAACAGCACATTGCTGTAGAGTAGCTTATGTAGACCAGTATTAAAACTATAAAGGAACAAATGGTCCGTGTTTCTCAACAATGTCAAAAAGCCAGATCACATCTAATAGCCAATGTGGCGTTCTGGTGATGCATTGTTTTCATGGGTTTCATTACTGCTTTTTCCAAACAGCATAAAAGAAGCAGTGACGTTCATTAATGCGATTGACGTGAACAAGTTCTCAAGACTCACTTCACGCATCATACAGAAGCTTCATCTGAAGGTACTGTGGCTGCAAAAAAACATGTTTTCTAGTTTTCCCACGCTGGGCAACCAATACTGTAGTAAATCATCTGCATCAAATACAGGCTACTAGTAATATGTCAATGTAATTTGTAATGATATGTTCAAGATACTGTATACTGTATTCTCTCATGAAACCTTGCCTCTGACTATAGTTTTGTTTACACTTACATGTGAACGAGGGAAGGACATGGTAAATTAATCATGATTACAACATGCATCACACCAGATTCATCTTTGTCTTGCAGGGAGAGCGTACTTTCAGTGAGGACGAGGAACTAAAGCTTCAGACTGCTCTTTCTCTGGACAGAAATGCTCTTACTCTCGTCCTGGAAACTGTTGCGTTTATTCTGGAGCAGGTCAGCAGAAGGCCATATTTTACACCGTGTACTGGATAGTAGGTGGTGTTGCTGTAGTAGTAGTACAGTACTCATTAGGTACCTTCACCCATTGTGGTATGCAGTAGTACCCACACAACTCCATAGGCTATTTTCCCCCGGATCACTTGTTATATTTTGAAAATAACTCTGGTATGCATATTGTGGTTGTATGGTGGGGAGACTATCATGCATAGTTTTAAATCAAAACAATATGTATTATCTCAACGTCCGGATCATTCTGGTCAAACCAAGGAAGCATGCATGAAACTAGTATTATTTATTTAAATAATTGCTGATGTGACTATTTGACAACACCTCCGGTCTCCTCTTCTTCCTCTTCAGGCAGTGTATCACAATGTCAAGCCAACGTCTCTGCAGCAGCAGCTAGAAGCAGTCCATCTAAGCCCGGACAAGGCTGAGGTGTTTTCTCAGATCTGGGAGACTGCTGGTCCAGAGCTGCTAGAAAAGCTGAGGCAGAGCATATTTGCCCCAAAGAAGGTGAGACTGAGCATGTCTTCCCCTGCTGTCCCTTGCTCAATGTGCTACAGTGTGTATGGTCTTGATTTTTGTGGGTATAAGTATTTGACTACACTGAGGCTGTTAGTAGAAATGATTGCAGAAAGTGTTAAAAGTCTGTTTTTCAAGTGTGACTTGCCCCTCTGCAATCAATGGAGTTCTACTGCATTAATCAATCTACATTTCCCTCTCATTATGCCTTTCAAACTGTAGCTGCATGTAAATCAGAGCCATGTAAAGAGATGCTCATGCTAATCTGGTGGAGGAAGTGCATATTCCAGTAGCCGTTCAGTTATCAGTACATGTCTTTTATGGATGGTTATATCCACGTGTATCGACTAACCACCTACGAGGGTGCTGTAAAGCCTCAGATATACAGACCCTGCATGTATATTCACCAAAACAACTACATACTATTAGACTATGCTTGTTCGGTGGGATTGATACACAGTCAAAAAATTATCTCTGTGATCACTGTTCCAAACAGGCCTGCCACAGGTCTTTTTCCCACTACAACAACAACAACGGTACGGTGACCGGGCCTTCCATGAGATTTTTACATAATATGATACTGAAATAACATAACAATTAAATACTGAAATTACATTACAACTAAAATAAAGTAAGAAAAAATAAGATGACTAAGATAGACAACAGTCACGTTGCACATGCACCATTTTCTGTAGCAGTTTAGCAGAGTATTGCAGTTACAAGATTGTTAAAAGCTAATTAAATAATAATATATATATATAATAAATAATAAAAAATAATTACTGAGCCAGATTCCCTGATAGCTATATGTAGTGACTTCCATAGCTTGGGGGCATAGTTAAAAAAAGCTGCATTGACAAATTTCTTATTGCTCTTACTAGAAACTTTCAGTAAACCACTGTCAGATGACCTTACTGCTCTAGGGGGTATGTAGTTGACCATAGCTTGAGCGATATAGTTTGGTTCTAGCCCATGTAGCGCCTTATATGTAAGGAGAAGGACCTTAAAATCAATTCTGCATGCTACTGGTAGCCAGTGCAGGTCGGTCAAGACTGGAGCAATATGTTCTCTCCTCTTAGTTCTTGTGAAAAGCCTAGCTGCAGAGTTTTGAATGAGCTGTAGTCTCTCAATAGATTTTTTTGGGAGGCCGGTGAACAGAGAATTACAGTAGTCGAGTTGAGCGTAACTATGGAAAGATACACTGTGTTCCCTAGTTATATCACCGAGTGGCAGCATGTACAGTGAAAATAACAACTGGCTAAGGCAACTCCACTGTTCAACCCCATAGGAAATGTTGTGTCTCTTAGACACGTTCTCCAAGACTGACGCAAAACTACCTTCCTTTGATGTAGGTCTGAAACCAATTTAACACATTATCAGAGAGACCCACCAAAATCTGATGCGATTTAATAGGATATCATGATCAGATGTATCAAATGCTGCCCTCAAATCTAGGAGAATAAGGTTGAGACCTTATTCTGATCAGAGTAAAACCAGAGATCAATGATTATTTTGGTGAGAGTTGTTTCAGGGCTGTGATGTGCTCTAAACCCTGATTGAAATTCCTCATGGATACTTTTCTTTAATAAAGGTGTTTACCTGAACCGAGACTATCTTTTCCAGTATCTTACTAATAAATGGCAAGTTTGATATTGGCCTGTAGTTGGTCATTGCATTAACATCTATGTTAGATTTCTTTAGTAAAGGCATTACAACAGCTGTTTTGAACGCATCAGGATATATGCCAGTGAGGTATTAATAATCTTCAAAACATGACCTGACAGAATGTCAAACACCTGCTTAAAGAATGACAGAACCCCACCTGAAATCCTTGCAGAGCTTTCCGACCTAAATGGATAGCCTGTTTATTTTATAGGTTTAAATAATAAAATGTTCTCAATATGTTATGCTAAACATGAATATACTGTAGCAGTAGCACACAATACATTTGTTATGTGAACGTCTAGTGGGGAAATGTAATCCTAAACAGAGAACTCCGTCACACTCCCTCTGCAAGTTCCAATCCGAGCGCCTCTGTTCTTTGTTTTCACAGATTGTCCAGTTGCACATGCATGTTGGTGTGTGTGGGGCCCAAAAAGCATTTGTTTACGGCTGAGGTGGTGCTGCTTAGTGTGACATCTAGTGGCAGACGAGATCATAGCTCCTTTAAAATTGTACTTTACCTAAAACCTGGCAGTGTCCACACTGTGATGTGGTGAACATTAACAGCACACGCATACAGTATTGTGTGAATTTGTGATTAAAAACAAAATAATGCCACTCAGAGCTGCTATAGCCTGTTATGATGTCATATGCCATCTTCCCTGCCACATTTGTCTCCAGTTGCTAAGCTTCAGAAGATCAAAGAATAAATTGTTTATGACTGTCATGCCTGTTTTTGTCCCATGACTGCTTCATAGGTCAGGAGTCAGGACATGTGCTTGTACGCGAACCAATTATATGACATGCATAAACAAAAAATGAGATATATTTATACATACACAGTATATCTCACTTTCTGGATATGTCATATAAGTGGTTCGTGTACAAGCACATGTCCTGACTGCAGTCATGGGACAAAAACAGCAATGGCATATGCCTATATAATATAATATAATATAATATATATAATATAATATAATATAATATAATATATATACAAACAAGCAAGCAACAGGGGAAGTGCTTATGTTATTAATTTGAATGATGTCATACAGGCTCTCACTTGGGACCCAGTCGACTCCTTTCAGCTGTGCTGGGGAAGCATCCAACATCTATAATTCACTCACTGTTTATTTTGATGACCTTGCTCTGCATCATAAAACACTTACAACCATAAAACCGCACCTTCCCTGCAAAGTGCTGTGTATCACACCTCCACGGTTTGGTGACTGATTCAGCCTGTCAGCCAGTAAATCAGTAATCATTCAATCATCATCAGTCACGTGTGAATCACAATAGTAGTTTAAATGTTTATTAAGTAAACTAATTTTAATTGCCTGATTCTGTTTTAATTAAAAATAATTATATGCTATATACAGTATACCGTGTATATATATGTGTGTATATATATATATATACATACATATATATACAGACATATATATATATATATATATATATATATATATATATGAATATATATGAATATGTGTGTGTATAAATGTGCTAATGCACCTGTGTGAATATAGTCACTGTGCGGTTATCTCCTACACTCATCCAGCATGTGTTGCAGATCAACTACTGTATTGTATGTCTCATGTCTGTTGTATGCAGCGGCAGTGAATTGTTTTGTGTGAATTGATTTGTCATTGTAATACCAGTTGTCATCTGTGAGGGGCACTATAACTACATAAATGTGATGGGGAAACTTTCTGTGCTCGCCTGCATGTGTTTTCCAGCTGGAACATGTGGGCTGGCAGTTGAACCTGTTGATGGCCCAGTCCAGTCAAGCCAAGCTAAAGACTCCAAGCGCTATCCTGCAGCTGGGGCTACGCAGTGAAAGCTCAGAGGTACACTGACACACTGACACACTGACACACACACACACACACACACACACACACACACACACACACACACACACACACACACACACAGTGAGTCTCACAGTGAAGGCTCAGAGGTACACACACACTGACACACACACACACAGACACACACAGTGAGTCTCACTTTCTTTCTCCCTGTTTGTGTCTTATATGCGTATACAGCTGGCACAGGGCTGAGAAACACTCTGTTATCGCCCCCAAGCAGAGAACTGGTTACTGTTCATGTGTCCTTGAGGGAACTGTTCTGTCTGCTCATCCATCCTTCCCTCCATCAATCTGTCCCTTCTTGGCCAGTAAATGCTAGTTCTCTTCGTGTGTCTCTTGACACTGCAGTACATCTGGGTCCAAGGCATGTGCCACATATAAAACCAGAGACCTGGGAGCTTGTTATCCCAATCCTCCAGGGTCTCTTTAATGTGTTGTACTGGAGCTGTTATTGGACTATTAAACCATGTATAGCACTACTCTATGCCCATTTATGCTGCCATTATGGTGGCCTGTCCTCTTAATATAAGGAATAGGCTTGGCTTTATGTTAATGATTTTAACGTTGTCCTGATGATAATTCAAACAAATTATGTATTATTATTATGTTACCGTTGTCATGGATCCTGCAGTTTGATTCTATATGACACATCATCGAGTGTATATTTGGTCCCTCCATTAGCCAAAGAGGCTGTGGAAAGCCTCTTGTGTCTGCTTCTAATTTCTGTCCTGTCCACTGGGAAACTGATAACTGTCTGTGATTGCTCATTCATATTAAAATATATTAGCCAGAAGTGTCCAAAATACAGTATGGTGTCTGTCTGTCTGTCTGTCTACATATACACACACACACACACACACACACACAGTATAAGCATTACGTAAGGGTTGCATCAGGTAAGGGTTAGGCATAGGTTAAGATATAGGTAGATATGCTTTAGGGATGTGTTTTCCTCTTTGGTTTAGCAGTGGGAGTTAATCTCCATGTTTTTTACACACTTATGTAATATGTATCCAGTTACACAATATTCCTATGTGTGGTGTAGCTGTGCTGTGGCTGACGGGAGACTTTAACAGTTCAGAGAGAGCTGTCATACTTTACTAGCAACTTCACTTAACTAGACTGACGCTCACTTCCTCGGGTATGCAGCAGGGGGCACTGTTGTATTCCAGGAGCCATAAGTCTGCAACTCTAAAGGAAAACTTTGGAAGTGATATTTGGATTTACTTACTTTTCAGGGATTTTGGGTCTGCAGTTCATTTAATTTATTTTATTTCTATCAGTTTCTTGATTAGACTTTCCAGCCAGTAAGTTTGTTTTCTGTCAGACTTGCACATAGCGTTAGTTCTTGAGTGCCGTAAACTTAGCGATGACTGAGAGGCAAATAAGTTAGTAATAGCAATCAAAATCAAGTGTGAGCGTCTGTGTAATTACAATGCAAAGCCATAACTCTGCTGTGGTTGCCTGAGAGGGGGAACTGCAGACTTTAAAGTGACAGAGGACAAGAGATAGGGGAGAATAAGGTCAGGAGAGAGAGGAAAGTGGAGGAGAGTGGAGAGGGTGGGGTGAGACGCAAGGAGAGAAGGGTCAAAGGAAGCATGGTGGGTCCAGACTTATTGGGGGAAGGGGGGGTGGTGAAAAGTGGGTACCATCTGTATAGTATTGATCAAATGGAACCCAGGATGAGTTAGAATCTCCCATGTGAGCCACCTCCTGCATCATTAGCACTCTCCCCAAGGTGTCGAAGAGGGAGAGATAAACATTACCTCATATGTCTTTCACTAAATACTATGTCATTTATAGATCCTACGTTGTGGTGTGCGGGATCATTCTGCAGTAGGGGTGGGAATCACCAGAGGCCCCACTATACAATATTATCACGATACTTATGCAACGATATGATATTATTGCGATTTTAAAAATACTGCAATCTTTTGCAATTTATTACTTTTTCCAACTTCAAATTATGTCCCCAAAGGAAATCTATGCAAACATTGTTTTTTTTATCTCACATAAATTGTTTTGCTGCAAAATTTGATTGTCAAGCTGACTATCTGACATGAGCAGGTCATATACATATTAGTTAAATTATTGTGCAATTTATATAATTAAGAATAAAGAAAGGAAAATAAAGTATTGCGATACTTGGCGTCCATGTATCGATACAGTATCGCCATGGGAAATATCACAATACTATACAGTATCAATGTTTTGCTCCCCACCTATCTTCTGCAGTGTATTGAAGAAGATCCTGTCGTTTCACATGCCACTCTCCTACAAGGATTTGTTTTCAACTTGTGAAAATAAATCAGAAATCCCAATCAGTACATCCATGCTCCCAGATGGTGAATTGACAGAATAGAGCAACTGACACCCTGAAATTAAATTCAGCTCTTATCAGTTTTTATTCATAACTGCTGCGTTGTGTAATCGTGCCTCATTGTCCCTTCTATCTGCAAGACTTGTAACAAGGGCCATTAAATATCACCAACCTTGCACTTTATTATTCTTAATGTGCGACATGTCATACAGGGCTGTTTGAAGTCTGATAATTTGCCTGTCTTCTAGTACAAACGTCGGTTCATAAAAACATATAGTATCACTGAGGCAACTGAAAGCATGGCTCACCCAGAAGAATCCATAAATCTTCAGGTGCACCAAGAAGGTTGTGAGTTACAGCTCTCCTTATTGTGGTTAGGATGGGTCAAATGCAGAGGACGTAGATCCCCTCGGGGATCTTCGATGTGCAATGTAGTCTAACTTCATTTCTACAGAGAGGGGCCAATTAGTAGGGATGAAGGGAATTGGAAGAATGGAGTCTAAAATGTAGTTTGAGATGTGAGAAATAGGAAGAAATGCTGTGAAGGAGAATGGAAGGTGGCAGGAATACATATGCGGTCAGCTGGGATGGGATAGAAAAGTGGTCTGGGTGTGAGGCCCTAGGTTCGTACCTCAGCGTGGACTGACCTATAAACATCCTTGAGCAAGATCCATTAGTCTAGTATAGCCCCAATTCAGGTGTGAGTAGTATTATGGGAACCCAGTTGGCATTACAGTGGTGATTTACCTAGAGATTAAATGAAGACGGACAAATAAATACATTTTACAGGACAGTAACAGTTTCTGCAAACTGGCGTATAGTTGTAGATACACTGGCTAATGCGCAGCTTACCTGCAGTGTGCCTGAACAGCATGTGGAGTTGAGCAATACGCTCAAGCTCAGGAGAGGCGGAGAGCTCATTCACCCCCACTGCTTCCTTCTCACTTAATGCCGCACTTCCTCTATTTGTTAGTTCATCATTTGTGGTTTTCCTCTTCCTACCTCCCTCCCACCCCCTGCGTTCAACACTCCATGCGAGCAGATGCTCTGGTGCCACAAGTTTGAATTCAGCCCCCATTTTGCTGCTTCTCTCTGTGGCGGTTACCCTGTCGGTTACTGTCAATGCGCCGCCTTCCTTCGCGTGTCTGTTGATCCGATAGAATTAGGATGCTGCGCTTGGCTGGTCACCCATGGGAAGATGACATTCCTAATACAGCATATCCACTTGCCATGCAGAAACGGCCCATTCCAATATTTACTGTGGACACGCTATGCCACAAAGCCCCAAGGTAGCTAGTAAACTAGCTAGTGAGCGGATGCACTGTAGCCTCCTATACATTTCCATGACTTCAAAGCATGTCTTCAAGTGATAATCTCTGACAGATTTGGAATTAAACTTAATAAAAACTGTAACTGCAACCACAGTAGTAAATACATTTATGACAATGGTTGGTTTAAACCTTTTAACTCTTTCATTGTTGGCATAGATTACTACTATTACAGTTTCGTCTAGTATTTGCTAGGGATAGCCCAAAATGTCTGCCTCAGATCGCAGTTTGAAATGCACATGGGTGTAAATGGAGTGATAGGGACGGTGTGAGGAATAGAGTGTGTGGCAACACAGGTGCTGTGGGGGCCTGGGCTCTCAAATTGATTAGTGCCTCTTTTAATGACATGACCTGCTCTAGCATGTAGTGCAGATTGATTGTGCCTTATAGAATTGTGATGCCTTGGCCTTATTTGATCTACGATAATGATTATGTTAACCTGTGATATCTCCAATGAATTAAAGTGAATTTGGCATCAGTAAATCATCTTCCATTGATCTTTTATTAGATTTATATTTGACAGGGGCAATACTGTATACATATTTTGTGCCAGAAATAGTTACAAGCTTTTCCCTTTTCCCGCAGGAGGCAACAGCATGCACGCAGTCAGTACAACATCGATTGCAGACAAGTGGCACATATTATACAGCACTATACAGTATAACAATACATTTCATTCTAATGTAACAGTCTTGTGGAGGATCTTGTAGATATTGTACCAGGTCTGAAAGGGTTTTTACAGTGTGCTAGTGGCATTACAGTACAGTGATAGTGCAGCATTAGAACATTTACTATAATAATTAGGTTATTTAGCATTTAGCTTTTTGATTATTTTATGCAAAGTTACTTACATTGATTACAATTACACATTTTGTATATTATATTATATTATACACTATACTGTAAGTAGGAGATATATATAAAAACAATAAAACAGGTTAGGCATCTTGCTCATGGATGCTGACAGGTAGGCCATTCTAATTTCTTTGATAGTTTATTAAAATCTGCGGTCAACAATAATGCCAAAAATATTTAACATTCTAGACACCTTCCTTTCACCAGAATGTCAGGGAAAAGTATAATTTTTCTAACAGATAGAAACATTGAGCATTTTGGTAGAATTCACTGTTTACTGTGCACTATTTTCTCCATTGCAACTGTTAGCAAGGATGCAGATTGATGTACATAAATGATGATGTCATCTGCATACATTTGCATTTGTTGTATCACAGCTTAAAATGTTGCCTCTACAGACAGACACCAGTGTAGCAACAGATGCAGTATCACACAGGTCACAAAATCACGTGAAGCAATGCTTCTTTTTCATGTTATTTCCTCGGCAGATCCTTAATATAAAGATGCCAAAGTTAGTGCTATATTCCACTTCTTTTATTCGTGTTATGAGTATGTTATGAGAATCTTATTTGTTGGCAGCAATTCTTTTTTCAAGTTTTCCCTAGCCAGCTCTGACGCATAAGCCAGCTATCGCTATAGTACTTTGTGGAAACCTGTTTTTGTTATCAAAGCATCAGAGATGAAAGACTTCTCGTCTTGTGCTTCTAATTTATTTCCTGTATTCTGACTTTCAGCAGCACTGCAGTAATCACAGAGGGCCCCCGAAAGTTATTTGCTTAAAACACACACACAGTACTAGCAAATACACATGCACTAAACTTCCAGTGAAGGCTGCAACCTCATTTATTAACACAAGGAGAAAATTAAAGGCAGGGTTAGTCATTCTCCAAAATGCTTGCTGACTTTGAGCTCTGCCCCACACATTGAAACGCATTGTGAAGCCAATGGCATTGTTGGTGTGCGCGGGTATGCACCACATTGTGTTCCTATTAACAGAGCCAGAGCTGTGTAGAATTATCCGATTTATTTTTTGAGCACTCACAGAGGACGGTTAACTAGTGAAATGCAAGGAGATATTTGGTGAATGTTTGAAAGCTGACTAGAGGAGGCACTCCCAAAGCATGCCTTCCTATACTACTCTGCATCACGATCCGCTGTCAACAGGTAAAACCTTTATAACAAAGAAAAGATGGAAACACAATTTCTAACGCAATGGTAGGGTTTGGGAGCCCCTTGATTGATCTTAAGGGGGTTTTTAGAGACGGCAAGATACTTTGTAATTTCATCCATTTTAAGTAATATTTATAACAGTTATTATTATCGTTCCAATTTCCATTTGTCATATTGTTTTCTTTGAGTTGAACATTCCATTACTCAGTTGATCTAAGGTTTCATATATAACATGGTCTAACTAGGCAGTTGGTCTAACTAGGGGGGCAGGATGGTCTAGTGGCCGACACCCACCTGGAAGACCATGGGTTCCAGCTCTTGTAATTGTACTCATTTAAAGCTACTTTGGATAAAAGTGTCAGATTAATGAGCTAATATGTCATTTTAATTTGTTTGTAATGCAGAAATAATGTCATAGCTGAACAATGATTACTAAATAAAACATTAGTCCTGCTCTTTCAGGTTACCATGGTATAACCAGACCCATATACAATAATGGTTTTTATTATTTTCATGGCTTTTACCTAGTTTTCTGTTGTTTCTTATTTCTTTTTGTTAAATTTAATGTGTTCCCTTCATCCTTTGTTCATATGTTTTTAACTGTAAAGCACATTGAGTTGCACATTGTGTATGAAAGGTGCTATACAAGTTTATTATTTTATTATTATTTGGAAGGCATTGGAGCATGGTATAACCAATCTGCATTGCTATAAATCTTTGTATCGCTTCATCTAGCTCTAATACTCGCCATTGTTGGAAGTACCTTTCAAAACAATTGCCTGACATTAACATCATCACACTTCATCCACCCCCACTGGCCGCTGATTGGTCTGAAATATACAGTACGTTTGCTGTTAGTATGTGGATGTGTTATTGCATCATTGCATGCAGAGCTCTGGTGTGAACATGTCTAAACCCCTTTGCAATGAGCCACCCACAAGGCAGACAGGACAAAGACAGCTCTGTCTCAATCTCTTCTTGCCCTGCTCTACAAGTCCCAAGACGCTTTGTACACCCATCTTTACACCTCTCTCCCTCCCTCCCTCTCTCTCTCTCTCTCTCCTGATTTGTTATTCTCCTGTGGGACTTGGGATCCCATTCAGTGGGAGGCCATTGTTTAGTTCTTATCCATTCCAGAGGATGGGCCCCAGGAGGCAGGATGGCTGGTTGTTGGTGCCCTCATCCCCCTCCCTCTCTCCCTTCATCCCTCTGCCTCTCTCCCCTCCCCTCCCCTCCCTACGCTTTGCTCCTTGCCATGTGATGATGTCATGGCTTTTATTTGCTCCTGTGGTACCCACTGATTCCCTCTCTTTTCCTCTCATTCTACTAAATTCTCTCCCACTATTTCTTCCTTTCTTCCTCCTGCCTTTCTTGTTTTCTCACCCGGACCCTCTTTCCCAGATTCTTTGGCCTCTCAAAAGGTGGATGTTTGGTTGTTTAGCACACCCACGGTACATGTTTGACACCCAGATATAGACGCCATCAGCTTGGCAAATCCAACTCTGGCCTTCCCTCCATTTATTTCCCATTGATTTAACTCCCCACTTTATTCTCCAGCTCATGTGATCGGCTTTTATGCCGCTGTGTTATTCAGCTCTTTTTGTTTCGTGCCCGGCTTGTGAGTAATATTTGCATCCCTCGGAATAGCGTGGTACTATTTTGCTTTAGCCAGTCAGCCACTAGGGTTTTCTGATTTGTTAGTTTGTTATTTCAGCAAGGCTGCCTTGCCTTCTGGCTGAACTATGGTGGGATGAGACATTTCTGCTCAAACAAGGTATGCTGATTGCAGCGAACAGCTGAGCCAAATTACATCCATTCATTCCAGCTAGGGTGGCCTGATGGGCATAAACAGGGAAAGTTTGGATGTCAAATAACCGCATTAATGCCGAGGTATGATCAGCTCTTCCTCCTGCATGGGTATTTATTCATGATGGGTTCTATTGAGTTTCCCCTCTCTCTCTGTCTCTGTCTCTCTCATCTCTTCCTGTTTTTTATTTTTTTTTGTACCACATTTCAGGTTGACAACGGTTGCCTTTGTCCGCTGGTACCATGCTGCGATGGGATATAATGGTAGTGAAGAGGTACTCAGCCCGGCCTTTTTCTTTTTGTTGAAATAATGATTACAGTGTGTGGCTCGGTGCCTCGCGCTGCTAATATCAAAAGACTCCCAACGATAGGGCACCGACTGCTTTCTCCTTGTGGATCAAATAATTGTCGCCACTGTTTCTCAGAGCACCCAGAGTCTTTGATGTCAATATTAGACACATTTGTTTATATCGCTGTGCTTTCAGATTCTCATCGCGCCGCACGTGCACATCGCTAGCACCATAACCACTCGCTAGTTCCATAACCACTCTTTAGCAACAAGCTGTTGTAGCCTGCGCACTGTTCAGCGCTAGTCCAGTTCAATTTGGATCTAATTCAATGACTATAGCCTCACAAACGAATAGCAAATATGTTGCCTTGTACTTGATTACATTTGCTCATGCCACTGCATTTGTGTCAAGCATTGTGTGTAACGTTGGCGTGAGTAACTATATTACAGTAGCTTCGCTTTGAGACAAGTTTTGGTCTCCCACAGTTTAAATTAGCCCCACCTCTCTCTCTCTCCCTCTCTCTCTCTCTCTCTCTCTCTCTCTCTCTCTCTCTCTCTCTCTCCACTACACATTATGTCCCTCTTATTGATGAGTGTGAAAGCCACAGTGTCTACATACCATAGGGCACAGGCTGGCTGCCTTGGCAATGCTCTAGCCCTTCACATAGCTGCTACAGTTATGAATAGCAGCGCTAGGGAAGCGATAGAGCACCACCTCGCGCATGAAAGCGCGAGCGCACACACCAATGCCTGTGACCCCCATTAAATCCTGGAGCCAGCCCCTTACATTAAAATGCATACTGTTTCAAAATGGAGGTCTTGGCTGGAGTGGCTAAGTGCTACTTATCCAGGAACCTGGCACAACCACCAGGGCAGGTCCTCCCAATGGTTGGCAAGATTCAGCACTCATTTTACTGCCCCACACACATTTAGATGGCTGGACCTGAATCCCAGTGTCATCGTTTTTCTCTCTCTCCCCTTCAGCCAATGTAATAAAAGGACTGGGGTTTTGGAACCAGTGACTTAGCTATGTGTCTCCCTTCCTTTTTACTTAGTATACTGATGACAAAGATTAGAATATTAGTTCCTAATTTACTGAGTTATATTTAAATGAATTATCAGACTGTATGGCTTGTATACTGTGTATGGTTTGGTGTCTATAATTGGGAAGGAATGGCAATATCTGCTTTAATATAGTACTTCAAGGCAGGTGCCGTGTGGAGAGACCATTTCTTTGGTTTCTTGTTCCATATTACACCGTACAGGTGTAGCATCTCTCTGATATCAATGTATCTTATTATGTAGCTGTTGTTCCATGTTCCAGCTGGAAAGTAGACAGCCGTGGGTTCTGGCAGCAGCAGCCGATGTATGACCAGGCTGCATCATAATATTGATGTATTATTTTCAACCTCAGCAGTCAAACAGTTGCTCTCTGTCCACCTGATAGTATCTGGCTCCATTCTCAGCAAAAGTATTTCACATGTCCATGTTGGTCGCACCGGAAATCGTCATAGAAGGGTAAACAGTAGCAGCTGCAAGAGGTTGCAGTATTACCGAGTGGCCTGTTTTCTAAAACATTTTTTTCAAACAGTCGTTGTTATGGGTAGTCAAGATTAGACTTGGGTCCTATCGGTACGTTTTTAAATGATAACAGGCAGCGCCTTTGTCTGTGAACATTTTCAGGCTCCCAACCATCACTGGCAAATAACATTTGCAAGTAAAAAAAACACCTGCAACGGCAGTCTGTTATAATCATTTTGTCACATCAATGAATAAAAAGGCATAATTGGATTATGCACTACATTGTTTAACCTCAAGTTTACGAGGCCCCTCTCTTCCTCATTTACTTACGGTACGGTACCGTGCTAGCAGCTTAGCACTAAATAGCTCTCACTACCGTACCTGCTGGCCATGTGCCGTACGTTAAACACTTAAAAACCACAAAGGCGTACACAACGATAGATTATAGTATTAAATAAAAACATTACATTATACTTGTTTGTATTATTATACTTTGCAATGGGTTGACAGTCAAAACTTAATCATCAGCGTCATGCATGTTTTTGTAAAATATCTTAGATTCTTAAAATCTAGCTTTGCCCTCAGTCAACGAAAACTGGTAAACTATAATAGTATTATCT
Source organism: Forbesichthys agassizii (assembly GCA_026546735.1). Taxonomy (NCBI): domain Eukaryota; kingdom Metazoa; phylum Chordata; class Actinopteri; order Percopsiformes; family Amblyopsidae; genus Forbesichthys; species Forbesichthys agassizii. The sequence goes on along the minus strand of JAODLL010045616.1, from coordinate 1,849 downwards.
TGGGTGGCAAACTGCAAAACACTTCTTAAATAAGTATAAAAAATAAATAAATCACCAAGCTTCAAGAATTACCACATTGCATGCTGGTGTTTTACCCTTCTATGACCATTTCCGATGCAACATATTCTGCGTGTGAAAAGGGTCTATTGATATTGAAAGTCAAATGCATTTCTATACATTTTATGTTTGTGTAAAACATTTTATTATTTAGGAAAAGTTCTTTCAACAGAACATGTTTTGCTAAATGATAAAGTGCACTGAGCCTGACTCCACCCACTACAACTTTGAAAAATGCATCAAGGAGCTGAGTGAGAGGAGGGGAGGGGCTGAGAGGGGGACCCCCATTAACATTAATGACATATGATGACATTTAATGACATATATTTGCATACTAAGTATACCGTTGAAAATGGTGCACTACCGTTATGAAAACCGATGTGACGTGTAGTTCTGTTTTCAGACCATGAAATGCAGATGAAAAATAAAAAGAATTCTGTCAATATTAACAACAGCATTGATGTGTCTCATCACAGATCAATCCTGTTCGCTGTAAACCAAGTTTACAGCTCAAAAAATAAATGTTTGTGTGCAGTTACACTTTAATATAAGGAATGCATAAATGCTATTATGCCTACAACACAAACTATTTATATTCTAACTGTCTGAAGCCCATTGACAGAATGAACAAACTTTAGTATTTCTCTTTGGTAGTTCAGAAATATAATTACTATTAATGTAATTACAGTTACATTGCCATAGTATATCCTCAAATGAGAATGTATGTTTGCTAAATAAGAAATAACAGATTTACATAGCTATTAGATCAGTTAACATTGGCTCACAGTGCTCCTTTCCATACATAATTCTAATTCATATTCATATTCAAATTTAGGAGCCATTCTCAATTAAATTGTGAATTGTACGACTCTGCAGGCAACACAAGCTATCTGCCACCACCACAATTATCTTGTTATTATGGCTCACACAGCCTGTTTTCCTTGGCCTGTTAATCTTGGCATGCAAAAGGATTGTCTTCATTTACGATGGCTCTTCCATGTCAAACCTCTTGATTTAAAGGCCCTTAGCTTAGGCAGAAAATAGACTCGCAGAGGGATTACAAGACAGGGTTGAAGATTTTGGATCAAGCAGAAGGATAGACATTATGGTTATGTTTTCACATCTTACCCTTTAAAAGAAAGACTGGATATTTTTGGTGTATGAATGAATACCAAACACAAACTGCTGGATTGAATGTTTGCCTCAGCGGGTTAATATTAATTGTCAGGGGGCATAACGTCTTCCCATATTAGAATTATTTCAATGCTATTAAGTTTCAAGGTGTTATGTGTGATTCCCTTCTTTTCTGTGTTCTGCTCAGCATTTCAAGAAGTTGTTCCACGGCATGTGCGAACAAACACCCTGACAATGTTATCAGACTGCCTCCAGACACTCTCTGCTGGGTGCTATTCAGACCCGGCACCCGCCATCCGCATTGTTTCTAGACCTCCACCATCTTTTCTCACATTGATGTATCTCACCGAATCACTGCTCTTGTCTTTCTTTGCTGGGCCCCATGTGCTCTCTCTCCCTCTTTCTCTCTCACACTCTCTCTCTCTGTGTCCGTGTACTGTACACAATGTACAAATCGTCTCTCATTTTATTCTGTCGGTCTGGTTAACTCTCTTGCTCTCTAACTTTCTCACCTGTGCACTCTTAACACTTCTCGATGTCTCCCTCTCACCTCATCATTGCACAGTCTCTCAGTTTCTCCCAATTTTCTTTTTCTTTTTTTTTTTTTGAGGAAGAAAGCGATAAGTGAGCAGAGGGGGGGGGGGGGGGGGGGGGTTAT
>JAODLL010045606.1:8290-20145 GCA_026546735.1 Forbesichthys agassizii | reverse complement strand
GAGAATACTAGAGAGAGAGAGCTCTATCTGTAGAGAGAGAGAGAGAGAGAGAGAGAGAGAGAGAGAGAGAGAGAAGGGGAGAGAGAGAGAAGGGGAAGAGAGAGAGAGAGAAGGGGAGAGAGAGAGAAGGGGAAGAGAGAGAGAAAGAGGGGGGAGAGAGAGAGAGATAGAGGGAGAGAGAGAGGGGGGGGGAGAGAGAGAGGGAGGGGGAGAGAGAGAGAGAAGGGGAGAGAGAGAGAGAGAGAGAGAGAGAGGCATATAGTAGGTGAAAGGGGGAGGGAGGGGGGTGTATGTGTTCAGAGCATCACATGTACATTTGAGCACCGTGGGGGCCAGCGAGACCAACTCCGGGAAGGAGAACCACTTTTTCTGATGCTTCTCGTTTTGTTTTGTTCTTTCTTTTATTTTTTTATCCACCAAGTGGATGATCTCTTCTCCTCTGCGGCTCCACTGCCTTCTCACGCCTCCTGTGGCTTTTACAAAGGGGATCGGCCGCAAAACGGGAGCACCAGGGAAGAAACTGTCCGCTGTGAAAGGTATTTACATTTTTAACTTGATGAATATAAACACTGTATACACAGTGTGTGTGTATATATATATATATATATATATATATATTCATCATAGGTAATTCAGTGTATATATACACATATTTACACTGAATTGTCTTTTGTTACGGCTGAAGATGAATCAACACGGTTAATCCTCAAAACGGTATATTGTGTATAGAAGAGACTTTTTTTGCAAAAGCGGGTCGCGGATCTTTTCGTGGCGTTGGCACAAAGGACCAACAAGGCTGGAAGTTGCGGTGACAGCTCGGGGCGGACGAGGAGCTAAATCCACTTTCAGGTGTCAGGCGCGCAGAGAGGCTCTCTCTCTCTCTAATATGCTGGGGGAGGTGAAGATGTGAGCGAGTCGGAGCACTGTCGAGAGGAGAAAAAGGAATGTGTGTGTGTGTGCGCGCACCGGCTAACGAAGACCGTAGCTTTAAATCCAATGTTTTTGAGAGGATACGAAGAGCAAAAGTGGGGCACAACTTTGATCCCAAATGATCCAGCAGGCTTCAAAGGCAAAGCTCCCGGTAATAGCGTCTTACCGCTGAGAACTGCTTTGGGAGGGCTGGGTCATTCCGACGGTGCTTTAGCGTCTCCGTACCTCAGAAAGAAAGTGAGGCAGCTGCAATGTTTACGCCGAGTGCAATTTGTAAATCTAGGCGTTTCAACAAAAAAGCCTAATTAAACCAATTTCCGCCGCGCATAAAAGCGTTTGTTCGTTGTAAAACAATTAAAAATAAGTTCCTCCGATTGAGGCTTTCATGGTCAGTTTAGTTTGCAGCTATATTTGAATTCCCCTGTGACTCACTGTAGCTGCTTTTGTGTGGGTGTTCCAATTGTATTTAATGAGAAAATACTCTGTGCTGTATGTAATAGCCGACAGCACCCACTATCACAGTAGGCAATAACTTGTAATTATGCAGCGATAAACACCTCAACCCCCCCCACCCCCCCCACACACACACACACACACACACACACACACCCTGGTTGGAGCGCTACAGTAGTTGCTGCAGCAGCTTAACATGGGAGTCGGACAGGGAGTCGTTTGCATCGGGAGAGCTCGTTCCGATAGCTAGAGGTCGGTACACACCTCTCTGCATGCAGAAGTCCTCGCGTCGATGCGGGAAGCGTTCTGCCTTGTTCTTTCAGAGGTGTCCGCACGGGTTAGGTGTCAAAATGCATTTGGGGAAATGGTGTGTGTGTGTATGTGGCGGGGTGGGTGGGGGGTGGGGAGGGGTGTGTGCATCTGAGCTTATTCACACCTGGCATTCACACACACGTCCTGTGCGAGCAGGTTGGTTACCTGCTCTGGATTCTACACTGCTCTGAGGCTTCCACCAAGCAACCTCTCTCCCTCTCACTCACTCACAAACCATCTCTCTCTCCTTCCCTCTTTCTCTCTCGCACTCAATCTCTATCTCCCTCTAACTATATTTAGGCATGCATTCTAGTTGAGGCAGGTAGAAGCACTCAAACACAAACAAACGCACACACACACGCACACACGCACACCTGCGGCTGTCCTCTAGTAAAGCCTTTTAAACAAAGTGTGTATATCATTTAAGGTGGGTAAGTCGCCCGGCTCTACAGCTCCGTGAGCTTTCATCTCTCAGATGGCGAGTAATTGGCCACACACACACACACACACACACACACACGCACACACACACTCGCAAACACACACACACACACACACACACACACGCAAACACACACACATCCCAGTCCTACGCATTATAATGCACATCAAGCAACATTGACTTCTGAAGTACATGTTCCTGCTGGAAAGCCATACCCTCGGGGGTTCATTTGCAGGGGAGAAATTATACAAAGCGGCCAATTTGAGCGGAGAGCGGTCAGCGCAAGATGAATGGCTCTCTCGCACACACGGAACAATTGATCACAAGCTACCAGGTATATGTGTGACATTATCGGGGCAAGTGTGGGACGGAGAAATAATTTGGCCGTGCCACAATGGGGAATATCATTATGAAACAAACGAGATGCAGGTTATATCGTACTGACCTGGATTGTCCAATCTTACATCTCTGTGTCCTATCTTACACCCTTGCCATGTCTATCTTGAACCTTGTCATGAACTCATCCTCAATAAGCATTGTTTTATTTATATGTATGGAGTTTAGAGTTACGTAGACTGAAAAATAATAATTTAAACATAATAGTGAACATAATATAATGTGGTTGTTAACCTTATTGGATCATGTTAAACTGCAGTCTGTGGGCAGAAGAGTATGAACATCAAGACGTGTTAAGCAGGGTGTTTCTATATAGTGTGTATGCATTATAAGAGGCTTTCTATTATCATTTACACATCCTGCTGTCTCCAGGATGCACCTGATCATCACTCCACCCTAGTGGCCATGAGACACATTGCTTCTTTCCCTGTGTGTGTGTGTGTGTGTGTGTGTGCGATTGTGTGTGTATGTGTGCGTGAGTGTGTGTTTTGGTGTGCGTGTGTGTGCGCGTGTATGCGTGTGTGTGTGGACACATTAGTCCTGGACTGGAACACACTACCCCACTAAACGAACCATCCTAAAACACCTTCTCACTCTAATCTTTCCTTTCAATCTAGCTTGTTTCCTTCCATCCACGGGTAGCATAGAGAAACTGTTCCTACACTCTAACGCGTGACAGTGGTGTGCGGTGCAGTAATTCTCACGGGAATAATATGGAGAGATTGTAGGACAAACCTGAGAGGTTGTGAGAGTGCACCCAGTAGCAGCTTTCTACTGTGGAAGGAGCAAGTCCTGTTATGAGTGCAAACTATAACAATATTACAATACTAACTGTGTCCCCTAAATGGCTCCCTTGGGGTCTTAAGCTGGGCTATCGCAGAAGTCCTACATATGCAGATGAATGCACAAGCCACAGGAGCGTGCATAAAAACCAATAAACAAAACGAAAACAACGCACATTCACTCTAAACACGTATTAACCAAACAAAGGATCTGGGTTGTGAATGCAGATCGAAGCTCTTAAGACCCAATGGGAATCCGCTAATGCTTCTTAAGTAACGTCAGATATTAGTCTGGAGAAGTTTTGCGACTGAAGAAATCAACATTGGATTTAGATTTTAATGAACCTTGATGTTGTTTATTGGTCTGGTGTACAGGGGTCCCACTGCGCCCCTCATTAGGACGGTGGATAGACAACAGAAAAGCTGTTTCTCCTGACTTAGCAGACCTGATATTACAAAGACACACACCCCCTTGCCCCCCCCCGAGAAAAGATCAGGAGGATTGCAGTAGGATGCAAACTTTTTGATTTGATACATTGGAAAACATTCAATCTTGATCAAGAATCTGCAATGACCCCAGCCCCCCTAACTACTGTAGCTCGGAATTACTGATTTCGATAACGTCTACAGAGATGATGCATTCCCCAAATGACCCATTACATTATAGCTGTAGGACTTGACATGGTGAACTGTCATGGTGAAATGCACTTTTTCGTGGCCTTTATAAGAGGGTAGAAAAGGAGTCCATTTGGAGGCAATTCTAATCATATCACAAAGTCATAATGGCAGTACAAGAATAACACAGTACGCTTGGAGGCTGCATGCCAAACTGCTTATTAAAGTGTCTTTTCTTTGCGTGGAGCCAATTATTATCGTCAGCAGGGTGGGCCATATAACAGAGCCTGACTGACGAGAGCACCCCAGATCTCCCCTTGCGGCCACAGACGGGGTCCACATATCGTTAGCATGGGCTGACGCATCGTGTTTGAATCATGCTTCATTTTTGTCATTCCTGTTTACCTCGCTGTTGCCAGGCACCCGCAAGTCAGTGACTGAATGTGTCACAGTGGCTGTGCCTGTTTGTGGTCCAATAACGCGTACAGTATATATCCAGTAGCACCAAAGCTATAACCGCAAAGGCACATTTTGTACCACTGTGTATTGTATATACTGTGCGTAGATAGAGCCTCCCAAAGCATGAAAGATGCACCGATTTACGACTTCAAGCTGACTTGCTTGTATGAAAACTGTTTGAAAACTGTGCGACTGGGGTTGGGGGCGGGTCGGGGTTTCAGCTGACGACGGGGGTTTATATTTATGGTAAAATTGTAACTTTTATTTGATGTTTGTATTGTAATTCATATAAGAAACCAGTGAAGCAAATGACATAACATAAAACATCTTTAATACCTAAGATTAACAATAATAAAATGTAAAAGGTCTGCTGCTATGAGACTGCGCTGGCAATATGCTAAGCTCACCTCATGTTCTTTAGCCTGCTGTGCTGTACTGCAGGTTAAATATAAACAAATTGACACACTTCACGAGTTCAGCTACCGGAAATACCTGTGTTACAGTAGGTGACTAGGGGACGTGTCAGCAGTATGGATCACAGCTGTTTGCTTTTAGCTTCGTGGTGTCGGTCATGATTCGATTGCAATTAATCATCAAATTTGTTGTCCCGTTATTTACGTGTACTCTTTCAACTACTTCTCTTCTTCACAAATATTGCAATCATTCGTTCTGTGTGCACTCACTTTCCCCACAGGGATTCATGAAGTGCAATCTAATCTAACAACTGCCCGTAAGACTTAACAGAATTGGTCGGATGCAGGTTGGATGATGTTCAGTGACTCATCCATGTTCCACCAACATGAGACATGAGACACACACACACACACAGAGAGATCTGTCTGATCGGTGAGGACTTGTTTCATGTGCCGGCTCGTCTGTGACCTGCTTTCATTGTATTTGAGGCCTTAGGTCGTCAGTAGGGAGCTCTGGGACATGTCTAAAAAGTGAAACATGCCCTTGAAATGGTGTCTTTGATGCTGAATGTTCCAGAAGCTCCGTTTTACCCCAAGTAGCATCATTTCGTTTCCCACACGGCTGGTGTTCCTGTCCATTAAACAGAAGAAATTCTGGAGCAGCTCTGCCTGTTTAAAATATCACTTCCATTCTTTCTGCACGTAGATGCATATGCTTCCATACCCCCCTCACGCGCGCTAACGGGTTTAGATCCTGTTGACGAAGCAGACGGAATCAGTAGTATTTGTTTTATTGCAGCCTCAATGTGTGGCCATTGGCCAAGAAGGTTCTTTCCATTGCAAGAGAGCATCACCGTACTGTAAATGACAAAAAAATCATTCAGATAGTCGAGGGTTAAAAGTGTGACTCAAAAGAATATGAAATAAGAAATCTGCCACCCTGATGCATATGAAGTGTCAAATTGAGTTTAGAAATGATTTGCATGACATGAAAATACTTTCCCAAGATATGATGTGCCAGACTACAATTGTAGATTAGTGGTTTATACTGTAATGTGTTATATACAGTAGTAGCATTATCCTTTGCAATAATTAGTAAAGCAAGATATTCTTGAAAATGGCGCCGGGAATGTTACATGTGAGCTGCAATGAGGGCTCCCAGCTCTACCAAGTATAGCCCAAGTGAAGCTTTAAGCACACACAAACACACACACAGACACGAGTCAGCTGACCCACTTCTACTCGGTCTGATGTACGCTACTAGCCCACTACGGCTGGCCTAGACTAACTTGAGTGGCAGGTCTTCTCCAGACCCCTGACACCAACACACACGTGTATCGCCAGGGCAGACTTGCTTTCAGATGTCAGTCTGAGAGTGCTCTCTTATACAGTAGTTGTGACAAGTTGTGTTATAGCCTCTGAAGAGAGACACGGCCTGTTATTGCAAAAGGATGCAGTGTTTCGAATGAACCCACCTTACATGGAGAGGGTGTGGGGGGGTGGACACATAAGGCGGGGGGTCTGGGGGTAAATGGAAGTTAGGGTGGGGTAAATAATGTGGTATATTGATTATTCCATTCCAACTGTTTGAATAGGGATTTGATTTTGCATCAGTCTCACGGTTTGATTGACAGGCTTGTGGGTTGTTTTTTTGTGTGTGTGTGACAAAGACTAAGCATCTTCTCTTCCTCTGCTGTGGTGAGAACCCCACTTCTGACAATACATGTGTGATTAGTGTTGTTGACGTTCTTGTCTCTGTGGAAAACATAAAGCGGCTTGGCTTGTCGATTAAGCGTTGCCCGGGCATTTCATCAGACTTTGTTCAGCAGGCATGGTAGATTTAATTACCCCCTTCGAAATGACAATGAAAAATGTACAAATGGCATATAATTTTCCTGTGCACAACAAACAAATATGTCAGTTCTCTTTAGATTTAGCAATAATGTAAATCTTGGTTAAACAGGGGCTTCTCAATATGGTGTCCTTCCACCCCCCCCTTTTCCTTACAGACATGCTTGAGCAGACTGTATTCTAGGGGGGCCCTCAACAAAATGAAGAGTTTAATTTCACTGTCACTAGATTAGAAATGGCAGGCGTCGTCTAATTATTTGTTTTGCTCATCCATACAATTATGTTCCCACTTGCAGTGTACTGCAGTATTGATCTTCAGCCTTCACTGTGGCTATTTCTGTCACATTTGAGAACACCATATCTCTAACTACTGCACTGTGTACGTTCAAGTGGTTTATTTGTCACATGGACGGCAACAGTACAGGGAGTGGAATGAAATGGATGTGCTTCAAACTTTCTACTTTTTTCAACAGTTAAAAAGTGTAATCACGATAAAGAATAAGAGTTAAATAATGAAAAGAAAGCATAATACGCGCATTAGTGTAAATAGTAGAGTGGTGTTAACACCAAAGTGTTAAATACCAGGGGGAAATAATATAGTGCATGTATAACCTAAAACATTGTAAATTGTAAATCACTGCAGTCAGTAGTGCCACCTGCATTGTGTTGAACAAGTGCGTGTTTTACCCCCCTGCTTTAGCTCCTCCTCCAAGTGTACTATTGCTGGAATACTTTTACTTCGTCATCGGCGCACAGACTTTCCCTCACCAATCACAACGCCGACGGCACGCAACACATCCTCCCCAGCAGGTTACCCTTTCACTACGGAGTATTCTGTAGCAGGTCCGACAGGTACCAGTTCTCCCAGTCCCTATAGGAGCAGGGAGTGTCAGGGAGAAGAGTGAAAGATGGAGACCCAGTGAAAAGCGAGGGATGTGGAGGACGGAACTTGGTCGCTCCAATTTCACAGGACGCAAAAGTGGGACAAACTGTTCCTTGGACGATCTCCAATTGTACTTTCTGGGGACCGATACACTGAAAATATATCTATATACACACACTGTCCTACATAGGCTGAGAGAGAGATAGAGAGAGAGAGATATAGAGAGAGAGAGAGAGAGAGAGAGAGAGAGAGAGAGAGAGATGGACTGGATTTATGTCTATTCCTTGGAGGTTGTTCTTAACATTAGGAAAACTCAAGCTAGACAGCTGGATGGAAAAGTAGTTAGTGATTGGTATTTCACCCAGACGACCAGGTGACCATCGTACTTGTTGAAACGTTTTCATGCTAGCAGCTAGACACTTAATATATAATGTTCAGTAGGCTACATGAGAAAATTAATAATAAAGAACTCATTTATTGAGTTGGTTGAAACAGTTACCACCAATACGATTTTCTTTTCTCTTCTGTTCTTAAACTTGTGTTAAATACCACTCAGGGAATACTACTATCTGTGGCGGTCTATCTGTTTTTAAACAACATACATTTTGATGATCGCATTGCTTGAAAACCATGTCCACAGTCCACTGATAAGTAGCCTACTGTAGGCTACCGGTACACGGTACGGTTGACAACTGAACTTTTAATATTTGAACTTTTACTTTTAAACTCCCAACTTTTCATTAAAAGTTAACATAGAAATTAGCGTGGCTAATAAATCGGAAACATCGTCTTCATAGCGGCAACTGAGCACTGCCTTAAAAACGGTACCTCCCCGCCGAAATATTTAGCTAGGTAACCTAGGTGATCACATGATCCTGTGCCCTACGATATGATTGGTATGATTTAATGTAACTGTCACTTGAAATATGTTTCTCATTACGATGCCCTCTGTAAAAGTATAGAGGGCATCACCAATCACAGAGCTGCATAAGCGTTGCCAACGAGACAGCGAGTTTCATTTAACCCTTTACATTCCAACACAAACTGAATCGACAGATTTGAAGAGAACATTTCATCAGAAACATTGTATGTCGATGTTGATTGTCAAATGATGAATTTATTAAGTTAAAATAGATTACTTAGTAAACAGGATATTACATTTTAGACTATCTGAGGGCCTAGAGGGCCCTGGCGGTTCCACACTGAATGATGCTGATATTATTCTGGGGAAAACTTTGAAAGAGGGAATATAATTAAAGAATGAGAGGATATTCAGTGCTGCCTCTGTTGACATAACCTCTGCATTTCACACTTTTAATGTAAGTTATTAGCCGCTATATGCCTGTGGGGTGTTTTTAGTTTATGAGAATTGTGCTCTGAAGCAGCTGAACCATAAATTGTGTTTTTTAAACTGTGATGAAACATATGAGACATATCAATGCTGGTGTTAATACTGACAAAATTCCCATTTTTATAAAAATCTGGATTTTATGGGTTAAATCCGTTTAAAGTCCTTGATGTTTTCCGACCATACAGTACACTCGGTCCGCTCTTGTGTCATCAAAATTGTTGACGATGATGAAAAGAGTTGATGTTAATGGACCCCCCCCCCCCCCACCCCACCCCCCTTCCTCAGCTCCTTGACAACGTCAGGCTCAAAGCTGGGGTGCAGTGACACTTTAATAATACGCATGTTTCTCCGTCTCGCTAGCACCAATCAGACATCACCAGCTGCGATGGCGACACCATTTTCAGCCTCAGTTGCCCCACCATAAAAGATAATAAATATGTTAAGCTCCCTTTATACAGAAGATCTATCCACTATATTGCGGCACACTGTTTAATGTACTGTACCTGGTTTCCACGTTGTTACCTACTGTACCTACCTGTATTCACTCTAATCACTTTATATTCATCATCAGACACTCTGTAATGTGGGAAATGCACAATTTGCACTAATTAGCCGCCCACATTGAGTGATATGTTAATGTAAAGGTATCAGCCTTTGCAAATGGGCAGTATCTGCATAAAGTATTTGTGTGTAACAGTGTTTAAGTGTTGTTGACTGTCTTGCTCTTTCATATATTTGTTGCTTTAATGCCAGAATTTCCCTTAGGGGATCACTAAAGTATAATCTTACACCATCTAATTTGGAGGAACAGTTTGAGAGAGAGAGAATTCATCCGTTTCTGTCTTCTAGTTTCATATATTTCCCTCTATCAATCTTTGTTCTCTGAAGGACAATCCATCTCTGTCTTTGTTATCGTCATTAATCAGGCGCCGACCACCATCCTAGTTCTATTTCGCCTGTCGGTGGATGCTTGTCTGTTAACCTGCACTCACATTTGAAATCTGTGGGCTTCTACAATAATCTGGTTAAAACGTTCTCTTCTTCTGTGATTTACCTGCACGTTACAGTAAATACTGTATAAATCAGGTGGAAATAGTTCAGTTGGTTCAGTTGGTGCCTGTGTGTAAAATCGTCCCCACGTTGGCATTCTGATTGGTCGAATGTCGTCTAATGACCTGCTCTCTGATCAATTATTTGATTGACACATGCCACCTGGGTGACAAACGACACAGTCTGATATGTAAAGTGACGTAATGGATGGTTTTTAAACCAGGCTACTCATACAAGAGTCTCAGCCTCTTCTAGCCATTAGCACTTAGACGTTTTGTAAGTAAAGGCTGGCTCCGTGAGACTGCTTCTGCATAAAGAGCCGAAGTAACTTCCACGGTTTTGAAAAAATATGTATGGTAGTCAATGGCGATAATAAAATTGTTTATAGGTCCCATTTGAATTGTGACATAAAATACACATATGATGTGTGTCTATTTAAAAGATAATTGTTCAAGTCAAGAACGTTGCAGTTTATTTTGAAACTATAAAGTAATCTTTAGTTTTGTGTGCTCAGTGAACTACAGCTTTCGTCTCGCACAACACACGTCACCAAAACAATACTCTCTTAGGCTTAAGGATTGTAGTGCGAAAACGTCATGACACTTAACGGGATACAGGGTTTGTAGTCTTACTAATAACAAATTTTCACAGTCTTATACTTCAACAAATGCATGACCAACAAACTTTCTTGACTCGAAGAGTCAATTGACTTCGGAATTGACTTCGGCTCTCTATAGATACAGTACATCCAGATCTGGTCCTTGGCATTCCATAAGACCACTACCTACCAAGCAGTAACTGTCAAGTAGTGAGCGTTTCACTTAAACTGTCAGATGATAATCCTTTCTATTATGTTACACACAGTTGCACAATCAATTCAGCACCTCAGTATTTTAGAAGAGGATTTTGTGTGTTGGGTTTTTTTTTGGTAAAGAAGATGAATACGTTTTTTAAAATTTATATTTACAGTTCTTCTACAATAGCTTATAAGAAAAGTGTTCAAGGGTTGACAAAAAATGTTTGTGTGTCCATATCAAAATATATTGTATTTTAATGTAATGACATTTTATTTTACATTATTAAATAATACTTTTACATAATTATATCCTATTATGATTTTATTTGTTGTTGTCTTTTACTTTAAAAAAAAATCGAATTTAATAACTTTCTTTCATAACTTTCAGGGGATTTATTTGATTTTTACATACTGTATATAGAGTAAATGATGTGTATACTGTATGTGTATACTAAATACAATATACAGCATAATGTTTATGTTACATGCCTGTTCTTCATTGTGTTTTCGGCTTAGTGAGTTGTCCATCTATTCACTGCAGTCTCAAACTGATTACTCTGCTCTATGCAAAACTCAACTGTCTCCAGTGTATCCTGTTCACTTTTACACGCCAATTAGATCCCTCTGTCTGTCCTTCGTGGACGCGCCTCAGTGTGTAGCGAGACGTACTATCCTAAGACAGTCTGTAAGATAGACTGTTTATCCTACAGTATACACACACTACAGTATACACACACTACAGTATACATACACTACAGTATACACACACTACAGTATACATACACTACAGTATTCACACTACAATATACACACACTACAGTATACACACACTACAGTATACACACACTACAATATACACACACTACAGTATACATACACTACAATATACACACACTACAATGTACACACACTACAATATACACACTACAATATACACACACTACAGTATACACACACTACAATATACACACACTACAGTATACACACATTACAATATACACACACTACAGTATACACACACTACAATGTACACACACTACAATATACACACTACAATATACACACTACAATATACACACACTACAGTATACACACACTACAATATACACACACTACAATATA
>JAODLL010045595.1:0-20145 GCA_026546735.1 Forbesichthys agassizii | reverse complement strand
GTAGGTTGTAAAGCCCTTTGAGACTGCAATGTGATTAAGGGCTATATAAATAAAATTGACTTGACTTGACTTGAATCTCTATTTACACTTTGCATATGTTTAGGTTTTGGTCATTTTGAGGATTGTTTGATGTTATTAGGTCATCTGTGTAAATGTCCATCCATCTCCTTCTTCTCCCGCTTATCGGCCAATTATGCAGGGTGAAGTGTGCAGCGCAAATTATCAAACTTTTTTTTTTTAATGAATATGGACTTGGTATATTTTGGGCTCCTTTTGATATTCGGGGGGCCTAGGCGACCGCCTATAGTTCGCCTGTAGCATGGGCCGGCCCTGTATGTGAGACTGGCTCAATTTAACAAGGAGAGGAGAGGAGGGTCTCAGTTAAAACAGAGATGGAAAATAAAAACAACAATGGCAACCAATGCAGACAACAGATGAGGAGGAGAGAATTCAATGGCATGGCAGAAAGGAAATAAATTGCAGTCCGCCATGGTGCCTTCTAACAAGGCATGGTGGACACAGGGGCTTGTCCCTGACCCAGATAGACAACCCGAACCCGAATGAAAATGCTCCACATCAAAACCTCAATCAGAAGAGAAAGGCCCAACCCGATTGAAATTTAATTCTAAAGCAGAGGGGTAGTATAACTCGTTCCATGACCCGATTGAAAGAATAATTCTACCATGTAAACTGATAAACCTGATTACCTCCTTGTAATATTTTGTATCTCTAACAACTAATCCTGTTTTTCATGAGAAACATCTGAGAGAATTGTTGAAAGCCACTAAAATATGTATTAGGATAAACAAATATAACATATTATTGGAGACTCAAATGATGATCTTTAAGTCTCTTTAGCATAAGTATGGAAACAGCTGAGCAGCAATATTTCACTCGATTTATCACTGTAACAAATTACTGTTCATATACGGTGGATTTTCAACAGTATATTACTGTATTTTATAATAACTGTAAAATGCCTAACCTACTGTTAAATATTGTTTTTGGTTATATATATAATATGTTGTTGGTTAACCAGTAACAGTATAGATAACTGGTAATGTATCAGCATAATACAGTATTTATTGCTCAAACGGCTCACTTGGTGACAAATGACTGCTTGACTAGAAAGCACAGCTTCGGTAGCAGTCCATGTGGAGTACAACCCAGGAGGTAATTTTCACTTCTATCCCTATTTTGGCAGTGTCCAGTAATGTTTTATCTGCATGATTATTGAAATGTTGACATGTCAGATGTTACATTACGTCAGGTTGCTAAAATTAGACAAGCAACCTTTCTACCTTGAGCAATAGCTAACAGCAAAGATAGTGCTTTTCAGACCTTTGTATAGTAAGTTTGAGGTCATCTTATCGTTTAGGCTACAATATTTAACAAAATATATATAATATATATTATTACTGTAACAAAACACCAGTTCTCCAAATTTTAACTGAACGGTACTGGTCTTTCCAAAGACAAAGCATTATACATTTCCTGTCATCAGATCAATGTTATCCATTTGTAGTAGGTCTATTTGTGACAAGCAATTATTTTTTTAAAGAATCTTCGCTGGTATGAACATGGAATGAGAGAGGAGGCAAGACCACACAAAATGTAATCTACAAGGTGATTCAGTAAATGGCAGCTAGTGTCAATCTACATGCCACACTGATTTAAGAAATATCTCAACTTTGAGTGGGGCTTCATCTAGGTATAGGTCACTGTCTTATCTCTATGATCTAATATGTTGTGCTTGCTTCAGCTCCAATAAAACAGCACACTAAACATCATCCCAGATGAAGGGTTAGTCCTAGTTATTATATAGTTCTATGCCTAGAACACCATAGAACCATCTAGCAACACTAGCAAAAAACACCATACCCTACCACCTTGACAGTAATATTTGAAGTCCTTGAAAGAACTTAAACTAATTGCAAGAAGTAGGCTAGTTTAAACATTTTGGTTACTGCTCCGTTTATAATGCTACTACACCAACAACAACTACCACTACTACTAAAAATACATCTGTTTATTTACTTTTAATGCTTTTACTATCACTCATATGACTATTTATTTTAATATTAATATTACATTATTTTCATTCTAATTACATTCTTTTGTGATTAATACGCTGCAGTCAAATCCTCTCTTATTGTTTACCAATGCACAGTTTACACGTGCAGAAGAATATAGACTGTGATGCAGTTCTTTTAATATTGTTATATTACACTCATGAGGTCAGTAAATCCTGTCAAAGAGTTTTATTGTTGATAGATTTTTCCAAATATGGAATGCATTACCTTGTCAGTTTTGTAATACAAATGCTGCAAATATTATCTGTCTTACAAAGTAAAATGTACAAATGATTGAATATGTATATTTTAATAACCAATTAGGCAAACACGAGGGAGTACTATATCGCAAACCAATCAAAACTCGTTCTAGTATCACCTAACTTGAAATCTGCCAATCATATTTGTATTTCGTTCACGAAATGAAGTAACCAAAGCTGTGGATACTGTCATGGGATACTGTGGAGTTAGATTCAGTATTGGGGAACTCACTTGCAGGTGTACAGCGATGGTTCAAGGGACCCTTTTTGGCTGGATGATGTACTGTCTGTGTTTTCTCTTGTCCCAAATAAGGCAAGTCTAAGACATGGAGGTGGTCCACACTGAACCTGGAGAAGAACTAGTTACATTGCAGACCTCAAGAGCGCTAG
Source organism: Forbesichthys agassizii (assembly GCA_026546735.1). Lineage (NCBI taxonomy): Eukaryota > Metazoa > Chordata > Actinopteri > Percopsiformes > Amblyopsidae > Forbesichthys > Forbesichthys agassizii. Next base: position 17,423 of record JAODLL010045595.1, on the reverse strand, counting down.
CCAGATGTAACCAGACCATATCCACTTTGTGAATATGGTCTGGCCACACTCCATTGGGAAATGTTTGCAGTCGTTTCCTCCTACTTGGTGTAGACCTCTGGTTCATTTTGAATCTATTGGACAGCGTTGAATCAATCGGCGCTGCTACAATTGATTTGATCGCCTCATCAACACTCTTGACTTCAACGTCATCTCACTAAGCCACCACTTCATTTCTAGCGCTGCACCGATCAGTTTATGTAGCCGATTTTTACGCGTGCATGCTCTGCTGATTAATCTTCATGCAGTAACTTATCATGATTACAAATGTAAGCTATGTCATAGGCTATTATTGATCTCACTGAAAATAGTAGTCCACATGGCTTTATTTTAATCAAACGGAGTCTGTCCTGCTAAACGTGTTTCACCTATATGCTGAATTGTAAACATAAATGCAATGAACATGAAACAAAGGCACTAAAAATAACTTTACAAAATAAAGTGACGGTTAATAAAATATTACAACGGCTACAGACTGTGAAATAGGGAAGGAAGAAAGGAAAACAATATAATATCATACACCAAAAATAATGTACTCTCGATGGGGATCTATAAACAACATGATAAAAGCCTTCGGCCCACCGTCTATTGTAAATAAACAGTATTATACTGTTATTATACAGCATACTGTGAAATTACAGTTAAACACAGTTAACCTACTCTCATACTGTAAACCAAAATACGATAATATACTGATAAAATTAATTACAGTTCAAATGAATTACAGTAAGATGCTAGCTTCGTTTCTTTACAGTGAAATTTGTTAGTGTATTGTTTGTTATTGTGTTCTTTTCATATATGAATGCAAAATTAGGTCCGGTCAAACCAGGGTAAATGAGCCATTTGGAAGCAATATAATACTGTATAATGTAAATAGTAATTTTTTCTGTTCCATTTCAACCTGACTTATATTTTATTTACAAATATGTTTTTGATTCTCAGAAAGGAAAGCAATAAATGTACAATCAAATGTTCTAAATAGCTTAGAACAATAACACTGCACTAAAATATAACTCATCTTGCTGATATACACAGTATATGACTGTATTTGCTTTCGTACATTCTAATCATACACTTTGTGTATGATCTGGCCATTTGCAGTTTGTGTGCACTTTAGTGTGTGTGTGTGTGTGTGTGTGTGTGTGTGTGTGTGTGTGTGTGTCTGTGCATGTCTTGTATGAATTTCCCAGTCCTTGTCTTACACATTTGTACAAATACCATTAGGTAATTTATCAGGCTATTTTATCCATAGCTTGCAGTGAGTATAGGTACTATTAGTATACTGTATACTATAAGTATGGAGCAGGTGAGATGTCTTGCACGTTGGGGATCAAACACACAAGCTTTGAGTTGTGAGTCAACCCATGTGTTGTGTGTTTTCAACTGTTGTGTAAATACATATTACTGAAATAAATTCTCTTCAGAAGGACATAGGACATCCTGCAAAACTACAAAGGACAGGCCATTATAGACAGTGAGTGATGGCGGTATACATACGTGGGCTTGAGACCCCAACAAGGTCAGTCTCTGCTGTCTTTCTGCGAATCAAACTAAATGAAAGCCATAGTTTTTCAGGACTATGTACACTATGCTATACTGACACACATTAAGCATGCTCTAAGGTCTTTCACTCCGAGCCATATCTTGACCATGCCCAGGGTCACCATACGCAGAAATGCTCCATACGTCATCTGTGGTACAGTAGAGCAGTCCTCGTTAACTTCCCTGGCTTCCCAACAGAGCAAACCTCACTTCATCCCTGGGTCATAACTATCACTGTATCTGCTTATCCATACACGGTGTGAGCCTGACTCATAACAACGCACTCTATGGAAACAATAAATAGGTCTGGGCAAACATAAGAGCACTTCATCCAGCCATAAACACAATACTTTGGTAGAAGTGTTTTGCATGCTCAAAGGCTCCTTTAACCCAGATTCTCGCATAAAACATACATTCATTCAGTGTTAAAGGCTTCTTACCAACTATTTAAAACTCTGCAAGCGTACTATCACTTGATCTTTCCCATCATGATTTGGATATTGGTTTAAATGTTTCATCAAATCATCTTGAAATCTAACTCTAGAACAATTGCCTCTTGGGGATGACTTACATAACATAAAATGAATGAAATATGAGTGAAATAATCGCTGTGTCCTCTTCCCAGTGTCTACGGGGCTTATTGTCGCTCAACACAATTCCTGTGGTGCAGTAAGCTAACACAATTTGGGAGCAGGAGAACAGCAATCAGTGGATGACTGTGTTTGTAATTTCCCCCATAACAGTGATAGTACATCAAATCCTCCCATGCCACTGCCATCGGTATCAGATACTGTATGACTCTGACCCCCCTTTGCCTGGGAAAGACACACGAGGATGTGTTAGCATACTGAGAAAGCCCTTATCCATGACTTGTCTAACCACCTAATGCGTGCTATGAGAAATCCAGTTATAATAAAGGTGATTAGGTGAAAACAAACTTCTTAACAAGACAGAGTAAGCTACACGGCCTCAGTTTACAAATACTTCTTAGTGTGATAAATTAGTGTATAATGCTAGAGAGGTATTCAACAATGTTGAATAAATAATCCAGAGTATTACATTCTTTCCAGCCTGAGGCCATTTTAGACTGGCTTATAGCCTCAAGGGGAGAGCACTGCATTATAGGATAAGCAAGGTCTATGAAACAGAATAACTATGCAACTGATTGTGTCAGACAGTTAGAAAGTCTGTGAAACACGCTTTGATGTCTGTTCATTATACAATATTCTGCACCTGATCACAGTATGAAGAAACAGCGTGTGCAAAGGAAAAATATCTAATTTAATAAACTCACTATGAATGAGGCCAAGTAATATGTCTCCCACTCCTGCATTCAGGTAATGTCTTGTCTGTATTGTGCACAGCCTTCTCAATAAAACAGCATATTTGAAGGATAGATATGTTCAATACCAGGTATCATACAACACAATTACACAATTGTCTTCAGTACAATCATCTCCAGACTATCTGAGCAATGTGTTCTCCCACCCTCGGTTCTGGGAATTTTTAATCAAAGAAAATACATTTTGATGTACAAGCCTTTTATGTAGCCTGTTGTTCATTTTGCAATGGCTTTAAATGAAACTCAATTTTCAGCCATCTCCTTTTCAAACATAATAATTGGGCTCACATTAGCAATCATTTTAAAGTACACCATCAGTGTTTATACTTTTTCATACAAACAATGCTGTAGTCAGGCAATTCTCAGGTGTGACGGGAGCAGGAGGGGTAGGAACCAGGCGCAGGTTTCGTTCTCAAAAAAGAAGGCTTTATTGACAAAAAGCAACACTCACCAGGACAGCAACAATTACTGACAAAGACAAGGTGAAACAATCAGGGCAACACAAACCTGGTGTGGGTAATAACAAGACAAGGGAAAGAGACTGGGATGTGTTCAGGGAAAAACATAAAACTGGGAAGTGTGGTGGGATGGTGACGCCCCCCATCACCGAACCATTACATCAGACAAAAAGATAGTAAGAACATTTTGAAATTATCTCTATGTTTTTTTTCAGAATACATGTAGTATAAATGAATATGACATCAAGTGGCAGAAAGTTATATAGAGCACTTTAAGTATTATTGTTGTAAACTTTAGATGTCAACCCCCCACCCCACCACCCAAAAAAAAAAAAAAGTAGAATGTTTGGCTCAAAAAGTTTTAAATTTGAATTTGTATTGCTGCATATTATTCCCAACTTGAGTCAAGAAACCAATTCATCAGGTTTAAATTGGCCTTTGTCACCCCCCCTTCATTCCCCAGCATTTGGAAGTTGATTTCCACCGTGTGGCCACGGTCATTGCTCCATCTGTAGCCCTAACTTCCTCTCGCACTCAGATTACAACCTCAACATCCCATTGCTAACTACAGACAATGTATGTACAAGATTCATCATCTTATCAGGATCGTTTTCTTACATAAGTACTTAAAGGCTTAGGCAGGGAAATTGCCTATATTGATAAAAATAACATACTGATAGTAGATCATGCTCCCTTTGGCCTTACTGCCAATACTTTAGACTGGCTGGCTTTCTAACAAGAGGGCTGTAAGGAAGGGTTTTAAGAGGACAGACAACTGGGGACTGGAGAGAAGAGTGAGATTGAGCGAGGGATGAGGCATAAGCGGTAGTCAATACAAGACTGTCTTGAAGACAAAAGACGTGTCATTTGTATGGTAATCCTACACTCAGAGTAAAGCTCCCACACTGGCAGTCTATTGTGTGTCATGAAGACATTGTATTTCATTTAACATCTAGCTATTTGAACAAACAAGGCAAGCCGAGTGTGGGAGTGTCTTTCTTGCCGTCAACAAGACTATAGTGTTTAATAGAACGACCACGTTTTGACCAGCAGGAAGTATTTGATACAATGACAACAAAACTGGACAGAAAGCGCAGCTCACGTCAAAGACGTAACCATTCCCCATTGGTCATGATGTGTGAGATTTAATTTGCAAAGCCGTCAGCGAAGAACCACTCAGAACGTTTGAGTGCAAACATCACCAACACAATTAGATGCACGGCCGGACATTACATAAACTTCACTCCGGTTAACTACTTGCAGTTTGCATGCCATCAATCTGCAAAAGATTTGTGTGGTTAACTGTCTAGTTTCTTAATAAAAATGCAAGCCTCTAGAAACAACTGATAGTTACATGAATTAAAACAATAGCATCCACTAAAAAGCGACAACAACACAGGTATCAATAACCACATCACGCAGCTCCCTTCAAGACTGTGTCAGGTAAATGACAAACTCCTCCTTCTTCATCCTTTAAAGAGCTGCCCTTTTATAGCAAGTGGTGCACTGCATTTCATTACATGCTAGATGAGAGCTCTTAGGAGGGTGAAAAGGGGAGGCCATTGGAGACACTTTGATCTGCACAAGACATGAGATGTGAGGAGAGGATGGGCGGGGGGAGAGAGGTGAAAGCAGGGAGGAGGGGCGCTATGGCGGTGTGTCCACAGAGGGATTACAAGGCTCAAAACATCTGTAAGACACGATTGGTTATGGTACAGAGGGATATACAATATCAATACCTCTGGGAACTGAGTAGACAGACAAAAAATAACCAAAACACAAAGCAAAGGTAGTAAAATATTTAAAACCAATATGCACATGCACATATACATAACTATATAGTTTGTATAGGCATTACAACTTCAATGCCCTATGTAAGAACCCAGAATAGAATAATGGATATGAGCTGCCGTAATGACATGCAGGACTATCCCGGTGTAATTCTGCAAAGGAATTATGCCTTCTGTCACTATTAATCATCGCTCCTTCTCTTCCACAACAGTCAATTTCGTAGCAGTTATCACTACCCTGCCATGGAGATCAACATCTTGACCCATGAGCTCTTTATACAGACTGTTCCCACATGGATTTTTTTTTTCTCCGTGAGCACATTTACAAGTGTCCTCCCATGCATGTCGGCCTGGAAGCTGTTGAGTGTGTGTGTGTGTGTGCAAATAGACACACATGCACACAGACATGCACGCACGCACGCACACATACACAAAAGACAGATAGACAAAGCTGTTGGTGGCGGTACACACACATCCCTTTACATTCGGATACATAAGTGCCACTTAACTTTGATTCACACTGACAGCACAGAAACAGCTTTGATATTAAATGATTCACTAGCATGTAAATGACAGAGACCTGTCTACGTTTACTAGTATATTGAACTGTACAGCTCTCCACAGAGGGGACAGGCACAGCATGGTGACAACATGGCACAAACATTTCCCTCTAGGATGTCTCTGCATACGAGAGACTTCAGTGTGAAGGACAGCATCCTATTCCCCTAAAACACATTTGCACATTCATCACCCTTTCAGCAGTGTTTGGGGAGCATTGCCGCACATCTGCTGAAATCCCTTCATCCCTATTTCCAAGGGTCTTTGCAGCCTCTCAAACAATCTAGATCCATCACTCTGGGTACCCCATGGGCACTCTCCTGCCATACGCCTACCTCGTTAAATTGAATCTATTAGCCAAAAACATAGTTGCCACTGTTTTAATCCTCTTTGCTCTGAAAGAGTGACATATCTAAGAGGTTTTCATAAACAGCGTGCACTGTGCATGCAAACTATGACAAAATTATAAACTTTTGAATAGCACAACATATTAGAAATAAAAATGCATATTGTATAAAAATGGATGAACACAATCATTTAAATGATATTCATGTGATCAAAAACCTTTATTCTAGACCATAACTGGTCTGTACTTTTGTTTTTATCACTTATAAAGCATAAGCAGCACATACTGCCTACAACTGAGGCCAGGCATTATGTGTCTGTGCTTAGAATTGGCTTGGTAACAATAATTTGGGTAAAGATTCACACATTACAGATGGACACAGGAGTAAATGACTATTATGCAGTAAATAGGGCTGTAGCCTTAGGCAAAGACAATATTAGCTAGATCGGTGGAGCTCAGATTCTTTTAGCTTCTGTATTAAGAGTGGGGGGGAACATCGAAACAGTATAGTATCGCGATATTTCCAGAGACAATACTGTAGTGATACACTGATGCCAAGTATCAATCTTTTATTATATAAATTGCACATGAGAATTTAACTTGGTGCATACAATATTTATAACATGTCAATAGTCGGCTTGACAATCACATTTTGCAGCAATACAATTTGTGTGAGAAGAACAAACAGATGTTGACAAAGTTTTCTTTTGTAGAAAGTTATACATTGCAAAATATCGCAGAATATCTCAATATGGTTAAAATTGCAATACTATCGTATTGTGACATTAGTGTCTTGATAATATCGTATCGTGGGTCCTCTGGTGATTCCCACCCCTATTCTGTATTACAGGTGGTTGGAATACCTGAAAAGATTAACAGTAGTACTTAAGAGACAATTTGATGCTTAATGAAAACATTGATAAACATTGATAAAACTCTATTTGTCTATTTATATATAAAGTATTAAGACAAGTACTCTGTTATACAATTATAGGATTGATTGCATTCTGGCTCTAGTACATTCAAGAATCCCTTGGGGTATTCATGACCACATTTAAAACGGCCTGAGATTGTGGACGATTTAACTTATGAAATCATATCTGAAGAAGATTTAGAGATAAAACCCCTATCCAGGGGTCACTGGACACTTCACCTCAGACATCATTTTATCAATCAATATGAACAGATTTAGACCGTAATAGGTAAGCACTATGCCGTACCTTCTCTGTGGTATTGAATGTAAAACCTAAGCACGTAAGCACCTAAAACCTATCCGCTTATGCTTCCTTCATTTTCTGATCCAGAACACCCACTCAATTGCACAAGCAAGTGTTTTGGTCCTCATGTCTTGCTTAGCAACAAGTCAGATCAGGTGTGAAATAGAGGTAAATGTTTTCCATTAAATGCTATAATGAAATAGCCCTCAAACATTGAATAGTCATATCTAATGCAGCAATAGGTCTGTATAACTGTAAAGGGAAGTGTAACCGCCAATTAAGATTTAGTATAGGAACTAACACTCAATCATACTGTATCTTTCCTAGCCAGGTGGCAGGTGGCTAAAATCATGAGTATTTAATATTGCAAAAGGTTAAGCCAGGCTTTCCTCTGGTTCTTTCCTAGTATTTCCTAACCTGTTCCCAGAGATAAATGTTTAAATTGTTAAATTATGCATTTAAGATGAATCAAACAGGACAGGCATTATTTGCTTTTTTCAAAATTTTCCCAAAGCATTGATATTTAAAGGGATTATTATTGGATCATCAGATATGTCGTGCATTTCAGTATGGGATCTGTTTATATTTCAACAGCATACTGTAGTAAAGGCAACACCAACCCTAGTGCACACGCGCACTCACTCCCTGTGCTGAAAAACGTGCATGCGTGGAACCTGTTGCAGCTGTCACTATGCTGTATTGCTCCACTGACTGCACAATATTATTTTCAGATATGGTATATCATACAAAATTGCTACATTAATTACAATGTGTTGTACTGAATCAAGCTATTTAAACCTGGTAATGTGATTCACTGGTGCGCAACAAATTATAGTTGCGCGTAACTGCACATTGTTTCATTAGTTTGCCTACCTATCGTCAGCTTGCCAGTCCCCAAGCAACAGGTCTCGGAACCGGTACCGAGGAGGCAGCGGGAGCACCTCCTTTTCCAGCTCAACCATCGTCAACGTCGTTAAGGAGAGACCCTGAAAGGAACACAAACCGCACCTCTACACCGAGGAGATTTCCCAAAAACAAAACTCCCCCTGCTTATTTAAAATGTGGGTTAACGGTACAACTCATGGCATCGCAAATGCACTTTGTTTTTGTTTTCTAACGACGTCACGGCGTTGGCTACTTTTTCCTCCGAGGCAACAGGTCGAGGATGCTCAGGCGTGTTCCACGAGAAGACTACTTTTACTGTGACAGCTGCATGGCGAGCAACTGGTTGTCTGCTCCGATATCTACATCCTCTGGACTCCTCGTGATCGTGGCGTCTGACTGCAGGGCTGTGGAACTGATCGATTCGATGCACGTGTTCAGCTCGAAGATGATGTGGTGATCACTTTTCATAAGAAAAAAGTCGTCATAAATTCCTCGGTATTAAATCACATCTGGCTATAATCCAATGCCCATATAGGTAAATATTAGGCCTACTTAACACTTGAATTATAATCGACTATGCATTTATGTTGATCCGGTTTAAGACACACGATGCTATTCAAATGTGAGAACAAATCCAATTTATTTTCGTTGCCTCCCTCACCATACCAATCATTGAATTAGCTCTGCTGTATATGTTAACATATTTGGCATATTTGGCACAGCTCTGCTGGCTTTGCATAAAAGCAAACGCAGAATATTGGGTTCTCTCTTTTATCAACATCCAATTATTAAACATATTGAACTATTCAGGAACAGCTGTTCTATGCTAATTCAATCTAAACAAATTAAAATCATTAATTTCTTATGTGGGCTTCATTTTTCGATTTCGTTATTCATTAGGCCATAAACATTATTACGTAGCCAGCCTTTGACAGTCACCATGCTATTCCCATCCTTAAGAAATTAAGATAATTAATTGACTTGATTTATAAGCACAATAGAGCAGGATAATAGCCTGTATTTTAGATGCATTGCCCTTATTTGATTTGGTAATTAAGAAATACATTAGATCAGATATTTGGTATTGTCCCAGTTACAACGTTTTTACTTTGTAAACGTATAGAATCCAACATTAATTTGTTTTTATTGCCTTGTCTAGTCTCTGGTCTGGTGGTTGTGCCAACGTTGACCTCTAGTGGTAATGTCACAAGCACACAATGAAAAGGGGAATCGTGAATCATTCCGAACATTTTTCTTTATACAATCACAGAAATATGCATTTGTTAACATGTCTATTTTCTAAAAATGTTTGAGGTAAACCTTACATAGCTTTATAGAATGGAATGAACAACACTGCATTTCAAGTGAGTGGGCATATAGCTTTTTGTATCTATGGCAACAACACAATGTCTGCATATCAAAGAAACATCTCAGTTTGTGCTTATTTGGTCTGGCATTGCCACCATGGGTATTTGTGTCAGTGTCTATATACAATGGGTCAAAAAACAAACAGGAAACATTCCTCTTCAATAAAAGATGTCTAAACATAATTGCACATCTCTGCACAATTTCGTAGTCCGGAATAAAACCACAACTGCCTTCCAATGTCTAGTCCAGTGTAATGTTGACAGAGGCTAGAGCATCTACAGCCCAGCTGGGGTATTGGTCACTAGAGGGGAACATCCGCTTCATAAATGTCCTTATGAAATCAGGAAACTTTCCATCAATGATGCTTTGTCTAACGGAGTGCATCAGGTTGAGCTAAAAGAGAGAAACAAATGAAAAATATCTTAAATTTCCCAAGTTAATTATTACATGAATTCTGAAACTAATATGATGAAATGATATGGCCTACAAATTCTGTATAGTCATACTAACCTGATAGGCTATGTTGTGGATGGTGACGTGATGCATGGCTGCGGTATCAGTCTTGAACAGAGCATGCAGGTAAGCTCGACTGTGTCTGAAACAAGACAGTCTGTCTGAAATTCACAGCTTCCTTATTTATTTGTAAACATCACAATGTTTATTAATTATAATTGTTAACTAGATTTATGACATTTAAACTTATTGTAAAATATATTTACATGTGTTGATTATTTTTAATACACATTGTTGCAGAGCTGTTCTTACAAATATTAAGTTTATAAGCCATTTATTTTATAGCACTTAAGCAATATTTATAGTTTATTCATGAGAAATTTGGTCATTAATGTAAATAGAAAAATCTACAGATTAAAGTAGTGTTTGGGAAAAAAAACATTGAAACATTAAATATAACACTTTCGTCTTCTCCATATCTAAATATAATAATATAATAATTTAATCTATTTTTTGTTCTACATATCAAAAATGTTATCCTTAAAAGTGTTTTTTTATAGAGGGATTGAATGTGTAATGTACAGTGTATTGATTTCTAGAGGAACACGTTTTAAACTGTAAACTTTAGTGCTACGCTATCAAGCTACAGGATCGATCGAACCCAATGTACCTTCTGCAAGTAGGACATTGGCAATCTGGATCGATTGGCTGGAAGTCTTTAGCATACTGCTTTTGTTTCACCTGAAGTGATCCCCATGGCACCAAGGCAGACCCAAACCGCTGTAGTGACACAAAGAACAGTATCTATCCAACCCTTATTATAGTCTCACAACAGTGAAAGATATTAGTAGTGTGTGTGTGTGGTAGTTGAGAGGAATGCTTACTGCAGTACGTGTAGGGAAGACACAATCAAACAGGTCACACCCCAGGGCCACACACACTACAAGGTCCACAGCATAACTGAAACACACAGGATGAGGCCAGACTTGATACACACCCTACTGACAACATGGCGATGCACAATAACCAAACAAACGCACCCCACGCCCATCAGGTAGCGGGGCTTCTCTGGAGGGAGGTGGTCTGTGCTCAGTGTTACCATCCTCCAGAAGTCATCCTTCTCTTCGCCTCCACTTAGGCCGCCGATGGCAAAACCAGGGACATCACGTTTGGTCATTTCTGCATGCCAACAACCAGCAAAAGCTGTTACATCGTTCACTCTGTAGCTTCATTGTCTCTACTAAAAAATGAATAGCCAGCTCTACTGGTAGAATATATTCTCAAATTACTATTAACTATTAATGAATTAGTATTAAACTGTTGTAGTGTTTAATTACTTTGTCAAATAAAGAATATAAATAGAATTTGAATTACATTCTACAACAACACCATTTGAAAATACAATATAGACAAATATTAGATTTGTAGAAAGATATGTTTTTGATAAACAATGACAGATGACTACAACTACAAGTTCCCAGTCCAGCATCTGGCTATAGAGTCTAATCTCATGAAACTGTTCTTGAAGTAGACATGGCAACAGCACAGAGTCCTGATGGTGGATATCTTACCATTAAGACAAGCTTCACGCAGCTGTGCATTCAGTCCACCCTGGATGATAGCGAAGAGGTTCTGTTTGTCAGGATTCTTATTGGCTGCAATGCAGCGGTCCAGCCAGCGAACAGACCTGTGCATAGCTTCCTCGACCCGCGGGCCTGTCACCGTACTGCTGACCACATCGTCCAGCTGCATCATGATGTCTGACCCTGAACAGTGGTCATATTCACAGAGAGGTGGTGTAGGTTAGCCTTTAGGTCTGGCTGGCTTTAGGTCTAAACACTAAGGTGGTTTCAAGTACCTCTTTGGCTAAAAACTGAGGAATATCATAAAAGTTATTATAAATTATATTGATTAGAACATGTATTTAATAATACACGTCTAATATAATATTTATGGTGCAGACCTAGACTATTTTGGATACTGATCGATTTCTCCGGGGTAAGAAGTATCTCTTCGCCATCATAGGGCGACTTGAACTTCACCCCGTCCTCGTTCACCTCAGAGAGTTCAACTAGGGACACCATCTGAAACCCCCCGCTGTCCTGTAAGTAAACGTAAAACGTTTACATTATTACATTAACACTAATAAACAACACATTTCATTGTACAATATTTAATCAGTCGTTGTATTATCTTCACACAATTGTTAGTATTTGCAACAGCAACAAAAACACTGACCGTTAGAAGATTTCTCTTCCAGTTCATAAAGCCATGCAAACCATTGGCTTTTTCAATCAATTCAGGGCCCTGTGGGTAAAAATGAAAGCTAAGATTATGCATATTTCCTTAACAAGCTGTAAATATTAACTACATACATTAATCTGTTATCTTTACCTACCGGTCTCATACCCAAGTGATACGTGTTGCCAAGACATATTCGACACCCAAGACCGTCCAACTGATCCACAGTGATTCCTTTCAAAGTTCCTTGAGTTCCCACAGGCATAAAAACTGGGGTACTAACAGTGCCGTGTGGCAGTGTAAGGTCGCAAGCTCTAGCTTTTGTCACCGGACATTCTGCAACAATTCGCAAAGTAAGTGGTTGAAGCGTAGAGATAGCTTTCTTTACAGACATTGTACTAGTTTCAGATGTATTCGTATTATTATTAGCCCTAGATTCAACGGGCGCAGCCATATTGGTACGTAAAAAAACGTGTTCTGTCGTGACTGAGTTGATTGACAAGTCATCCGACCACTGCAGAATGATAGTCCAAGTGAAGTACGCCCAGACCTGTAGAAATACCAGAAAGACAGGTTTTACAGCGAGTTTTAGAATCCAATCAATATGCTGACTTAATAAAGAGGAAGTACATTAAGCCAGTGAATTCGCAAGGTTCCCAGGCGAGAGGCGGGTCTATAGTTCACCGGTTAGATCGGATGTCGCCTCGACTGACCGGATGGTGTCGTTAAAGGAAGTTTTGTTTTGCGAGTTTGTCGTCCTTTTTGACTGGCTTTGAGAATTGTACGTGCCCAAAGGAGAGCTTCATGATCTTTTATGACATACAAAACTAACCACATTAATTTCAAATAGAGTATACAAGAAGGAGTTATTTGCAGCTACTGACCTCCACAATCATAGTAAACCGAGCACCTTGCTGCTAAGCTAACGTTATCTAGCTAGCGAGAGCAAGCCTCTGGTCTGTGTTCAGGGGCTGATCAGACCGAAACGAAGCCATGGGGAACCGGGGGATGGAGGACCTGATTCCCCTGATCAATAAACTTCAAGATGCTTTCAGTTCCATTGGACAAAGTTGTAATTTGGACCTTCCTCAAATTGCTGTTGTCGGCGGACAGAGTGCTGGAAAGAGTTCAGTCTTGGAAAATTTTGTTGGCAGGTGTGTAAGTTTTGGTTATACCCTTACTAACTTTAGTACTGTAACTTCTAAAGTTAACATAATCTCATACTTTCCGCAGACTAGTGACGCGCGGTTTCTGCTTTGGAAAGAAACTTGACATGCATTTCACTTTCAGACATCAATTAAACAGTATGTATGCGTTACGTATTCGCAACTGTTCAACAGCGTTTAGATTACATATTGACACATATGAAGACGTATTATTATAGATTATTCAAAGGAACTATATCTAAACTTTAATTTCACAGGCAACTAGTGTTTATACCTCGGTACGCGTACTATATTGTATCGTAACGGGGTGGCAGCAGCAGTACCCCTTAATTTCCCCTTCTAAATCGAAACTGGTTCTTCCTCAAGCCCTGTTTGTCATTTTATGCTGAACCAGTTTCTACAAAAATATATATTTATTCATGTGTGCGAGACTTTAGTCAAGTTGTAGTGTATTATACTGAGGTGTGAACACCCTAAAATACATGCCTGCATATGTGTATTATTGCACTGTCTTCCCATTCACCTTTATCATATCATACAACTTAATATGTAGACTATGAACATTTGACGTGTCCTCACATAACTATAACACAGTTCCTTGTATTAGTTATTATTTTGATACAGTAAGCCTTTAATTAGAAGTGGATACATACATATATTTTGAGCTGCCAGACTGTCTCTTTAATAGAGACAGTGGTCTTTTCCTGTCCCAGATCACCGTGCAGATAAACAAAACAAGCTTGCTCTAAAGTAGCTTGTTTAGCAGGTTTCCAGGCTGATCGTATGTGTGTGACTCAACTCACGCAAAACACACACACACACACACACACACACACACACACACACACACACACACACACACACACACAGGTGTGATAGCAGGCATGCATGGAAGGTGGAGTCTAGGCCAACTTTATGATTGCAAATATAGGCTAGCCCTGTGGTTATAAACATGCTTTGGCCCTCAGTCTGGAATGTAGCTTTATTAGCAACCTTGATACCTTCATGCAGGGTAGGGGACTTTGCACTATGAAAACACTTGACACATGTCAGCTGTAATGAAGACTTTAGGCAAGTGACGGTCTTATTCACATGTTCATCTACATTCAATAAATGTTTAAGTTAGTTAGTTAGTTAATAGTTTATGGCAGCTAGCCCAACTAACTGTCCCGTGGAGCTTTAGAGGTGGGTCAATGTCAAGATCAAGTCCAATATGTTGTTAGGGCGGTGCAGCTGGTCTCCATAGTAACGTGCATGCGGGCATGGAGTAATAGTCATCATTGGTCTACGTTTATCTGATGTTGTTGTTAGTGATGATGTCTTTGGCTTCCACATTTGTCTAGTCAAAGAGAAGCATCTTTCGTGTGTGTGCGTGTAAAATGTTCACCTTCCCATGGGAAGTAAAATAATCTCCCTTTCTCAATCTCCAACAATACGAACAAAGTGAGCTCGGGGATACACCCATTACTGTGTGAGACGGTGGCTCTTACAGGACTACAGATTGACTCCTTGCCTCTGTCCCGCCCAGACACCACGATAATGTCATGGTCTGATATGGCTGACAAGTTCCCCAACTGACCCTCCTTCCTCTCTTGATGTTTTATAGTGGCTGTTGTTGACATCTCTTGTTTTATGTAACTGCAGTCGGCGCACAACATGCTGAATGTGTGCGACTATTTTCCCATTCAGAGACTGCAAAGGAGTGTGTGTGTGCGTGTGTGTGTGTGTGTGTGTGTGTGTGTGTGTGTGGGGGGGGGGGGTTGCATTACTTTTGTGCTCATATCTCTCACATGCTTTGTTACTATGTATTTGTTCATGCCAGAGTATCAGGAGACATGGACACAGACATTACAGTGTGGCAGGTTTAGCAACATGGGCTAATCAGGTCATAGTGGTGTTAGTGCATTTTACAGGTATTTAATAACTGTTTTATATGCATGGATCTTATATCACTGCAAATATTTGCCCTGTGGTTTTGCTGACACATTTTAAAATGCTACAAAAGCCGCCATATTTAGTATGACGTTCTAGGCTTCAGGCCCCATAGCGGCCTATATGGCCACTATTTTCATTTCTCCAGGAGGTGCTGTGTAAATGTTCTGAATAGACTCTCCAGTTTATCCTGTTCTCACTTAAATACCTGACACCAACAGTGGCCCATAAACAAAGAAGAGGAAGAAGAAAAAACACATTCTGTCTTCAGTCTCCTTCAGTCTCATTCATACAGGTTCAACATTTACATCAGGTCTGCTTATGGTTCTATACATTTTGTTGTATGTTTGTCTTATTTTTTCATTGCGGTCATGATCTCATTGTCCCAGAGGCAACCGTGGAGGTCCTATCTTGCCCTACAAGCTGGCTTGGGTGGGGGTCTCATCTACTGCTCCGGCTAAACACGATGGGTATTTTAAATGTAGGCACTCCGTTCGGTATTGATTGGAAATTATTAATATCGTTATTGTTATTATTATTATTATTATTTTTAGTTCCAGTACTAGTTAATCAAGCACGCCATTGTTTGTGTCTTTCACATCCTTTACAGCCCGTTTGTTTGAGATTGTCATGATCTGTAAGCTCCAAAGTACAGTAGTCTGGAAATGCTCCATTAAAAAAAAAACATTGCATTGCGAGTTTGGCAATGGCTGATAATCAAGTGATTGGACCACTTCAATGTACTATAGCCAAACAAATGCTTGCTTGTTTGTATGTTAGCTGGTGTGACATGTACCTCACCAGCATGAACTTGTGAGATAATCATGAGAAGCATATTAGATTTACAGTAGCATAATTGTCAGTGGGAGTGATGAGAATAGTACCTTTTCGTTTTTTTTTTTCCTGGAGATTCTCTCTGCATCCATCTACTGCAAATAATGGTAAACCTTCCAAAAGTATTAGATTAAAACTGTTACCCTTCATCAAGGTTTGTTAGCTGAGAACTACTTCCTCAAGACTTGCTTGTGTTTGCAAACATTCACGGAAAGTCAAAGCAAAAGAAAACAGTTTGAATGTTTGCGAACATTCACAAACGTTTGCTATGTTCACCAATTCTGAACATGCCTCAGGTTCATTGTCACAGACAAAAAGCTTCTCAAAGCCAATACTAATAATAGGAGATAGGCCAAGACTGTATGGGCAACACATTCTAATAGAACAATATTGCAAATTATGTCTCGTTATGTGTACGGAATATAGGTTATGCGTAGGAATATGGGTTCTAGGTCCAACAATAGCATTTTTATACATTTTTTTAAATTTTTTTTTACAAAAGCTGCACCCAGTACACACACCAACGTGCAAATTAGGGGAGTGCTGACACTTACTCTTTTCCATTTCAAGAACCAATTTAGACTACTGGACATAGGCTTATGCCACCAAACTCGTGTATAGCATAGAGACCAGATATATGTATGCTGCCGCAATCTCACGACATGTGTAGGTTATTAGCCCAGGCCTTGTTGCCGGAGGTCGGCCTCTCGGTCTGTCAAAGCAGAGGGAGGGAAGCTCAAAGACCGATGCTCTTTGCTAGGCCATTCATAATGCATGCAATGAAACACAATCTGCTCAGCCTCCTCTATCATTTACAGCACATCAATAATGGAATCATGGCCGCTCTCACTCCTCCTGAAATATGCCTCGACTATTAAGCAATTTCCTTCAATAAAGTCCCAATGAGAATATATCCTATCCTGATGTTTGTGGGGACTGGGGAGACGCATTGAGAAAAGCCCATTACCATGTATATTACGTGGACTGTTTCCTAGTTGGCTTCCTGTATTAATTTGTGGCCGGTGGCCACTTGTTGCAACAATACGGCCTGTTGGAGAACCAGTGAGAGAGAGAGAGAGTGTGTGTGTGTGTGTGTGTGTGTGTGTGTGTATAATTGGAGAGATGCATTACTATGTCAGAGTGCAGGGATCAGTGTTGCTGTAGCTTCTCCTCCTAAGCTCACTCCATCTGTGCAGTGTTTACTTACTCTTTTCCCAAACTCTCTCCCGACTAGCTTCCTGTACCCCCCCCC
>JAODLL010045564.1:183-20149 GCA_026546735.1 Forbesichthys agassizii | reverse complement strand
TCTCTCTCTCTCTCTCTCTCTCTCTCTCTCTCTCTCTCTCTCTCTCTCTCTCTCTCTCTCTCTCTCTCTCTTCCCTGATATTTCCCTCTTTTTTTTCATCCAAAGCCTCGAGACTGTCTGCGACCAGTTAACAGCTATAGGATCTAGATCTGGCTGACCCTCCTAGGGCCTCTCACACCTGGCTTGGGGGGAGGGGGAGAGCTTTCAAATCTTGCCTTGGCTTTGGGGAGGCCTGCGAGTTTGGCCCAGAGGATAGCTTGTCTGCCTTTATCGCCCCATCAAGAAGACTGAGCCTTGGGGCCATGTTTTTTTTTTTTGGAAGGAGGAGATGAGGGGGAGGTGTGTGTGGGGGGGGGAGGGGTGGTGGTGCCTGTGGCATCTGGCTTCCCTGTAGACCGCTACTCTGCCCTGCCTGTGCCGACACCCTCAGCGGTCGTAGTGGTAGTGCTTGGCTCAGTGTTCACAAAGAGTATATGTTATGGTTATGAATGTGCCATACTTAATAGATAAGTGCTTTCAGATGAACAAATTGCATCACCTCATTATCAAGAACATGAATAGTAACCTATTTCTGTACTTTGTTTTTGCCCTACAAAGCATTTGCCTGAGAGTCTAGGGCTCACAAGGGAAACAAACAAGATCACTCAAAAGTTATAAATAAACAACATAATATAACAAATTGAATAACCTGACTAATTATAGCACAAATTATGGCACATTAAATGTGTTCCTAACAAAGTACCAAAATAGCAAACACACTTCATTATTGACTGAAAAGTTAAAATACATTGCTTTGACATATTTGACAGAGCAATATGACTTCACAATATTGGATAACAGCTTAGTGGTGTGGGACAACAAAAGCCTGATTTAGGCGACCTATTACAGTCACAATGATTGAGGGATTCTTAGACATATTCATATTTGACATTCCCCCACCGCACCGCCCATGTTTGAGGAGCATCTTCTCAGTTTTCAGTTTATGTATTGCTGCGGAGTAGCTCAGTGCATGTGTGTATTAAAGTTGTACAAACTTTTGAATGTACAGAAATGTATGGGAACATTCTTTTAGCTGATGTGGAAGCAACATATATTATAGAAACATGTTTGAAAATAGCCTTAAACATAAGGTGTGTGTTAATATACAAGGTTATACTTTGCAAACATACATTGCATGTAGCCTGTTGTTCATACATTAACCCACACAGTATAAACCCATATGCAAAAAGAAGGGAGTTAAACTGTCCAAAGGCATTACTGTATCATATAAGTCATGGCCATATTTTTTGGGTTTGGTACTTTTCTTCGCTCTCTCGCCGCTATCGTGAGATCTCCTGTTTTCAATGACGCGGCTGTTAGGGTGTCATAAGTCAAAGCACCTTGACTTCCTGCCTTCCAGAGGGAGCTCACTCGCACTGCGTCAGTGGGAGCCAGAGATGTGCTCTAGTCGAGTGTTTCATTGCCTCTTAAATTGTCTGGGACTTGGAACACTGTTCCCAGTGAAGCATTCAATCCTGCCTTTTGCAGCCCAATTATTGTGTAACGCAGCCATGCTACAAGTCCACCTTGCTCACACACAAAAGGTTTATCTGAGATGTAGCTATGCAGCCCATATGGAGGTCGGCCTCCATATGGGCTTTTCCCTGTAATGATATATCATTATATCTAATGACAAAAATTCTATATGCAATATGCAGTTACATAGAGGGACACTTGTCCTCAATGATCACAACCTGTTTTATGCTAGCGCCGTTTCTGTAAAAGACCCTGACATGTAGACACAATATCTTGAAATACTCCATGTAAACTAACCCAGTTCTCCTTGCTGCGGCGGTTTTATCGTTTCGCTGTGAGCTAAGTGAAATCCCAGAGATTGTTGGGCTAACGGCGGTGTTGGCAGCTCTCGCTGGAAATAGTGTGTATTGTGTTGTCTGGCTGTGTCATAGGTTGTCTGTGCTGTAGCAAGCAGAGAGGGCTGGCTTTTCACTGCGACCCCGTCGTCTGGGTAAACATTTCCATTCTGTCTCGGCTGATGTTCTGACCTCTTCTGCGCATGTACGCTACGTTAGCGCAGTGTCGCTGTGTTGTGGTGTGTCCTGGCCTCCCGGGTCATACAAGAGGATGAGCATGAGATTATGAATCATCTCAAGGCAAACCAGCCTTAGTAGGAATGTTCTGGTTAATTCTCCAGGATTAAGGGAATTTGAGAGGGAAAACCCAAAATCTCTATCCTCACACACACACACACACACACACACACACACACAGAGGGTATCGCTGGGAATGCCTGTGTTGCACCAATAGAACCTGAGCCGCTTGGCTCCTAATGAGATCCCATGGGAATAACGCACATACTTTCCATCTAGCCTCCTACAACGCTCTGGGCCTGCCACCGCTCCCGTTAGCAGACGATGCAGAACTTTTCCTTCGACAATGTGGACACACATTCTCTCCTGTAGGCCGAAGTCAACCCTCGCTAAGTTACCTCCGCGTGGAGAGACATTGCACACAACGGTCGACTCCTCTGGCTGCCTAGAAGTCAACACCCCTTACAATGTTGTTTTGTCATTCATATGCAAATATGTTGCGTTCTGTAGTACATCTGCACCTTAAACGATCTAGAATCAGACAACATTAGAGTCAGTTTGCTTTTCTGAAGCTGTTGAGACTATAAACCGTAGCAGTACAGGAATAGTGTTTTTACAGTTTATATTGTGTCTTGCTATGAAGATATACAGTATAATATAGATTACATAAAATAGTTTGCATTTCCTTTTTTGTCTATTTTGTTATTTACATAGCAGATCACTAGCTTGGTGTAACGAGACCCAACATTAACTTGGTGAAAAGTTATAATAGGAACTCATTGGGGATGTTTTACAGTCGTTCACCTTGGGTTCATTGTGAAACTAGTGGAGCAGTGTTCATCTAATCAACTGTTTGTATCGCTTTATCTAGCTCACCCTTTACCATTTATAATCGCTGGTGGTCTGCCATCCAGGGTGGCTGTGCGAAAACTAAAGCAAACAGGGTACCAGTCTATTTGAGAGCAATAGTCTGGCGATGCCAGGCCAGTAGATCATTGCTAGTCCTCCGGTTGTAAACACGCAAATTTACTTTAGTGATTGCGTGGCAATTTACTCGTTCTGTAGTCTCTCCAGTCCTGCAGAGCAAGCCCAGATGTTCACCACAGATAAACTAGCCACCGTGATTGACCGGGCAAGAGTATTACTCAGCCCATCTGCAGGGCTGTAGTGTTACCATTGCCAAAGGCTTTACCACCAGTGTCGCCTCCTTAGCTCAAGGTTGAGTCATTACACTTAAAGCTGTAGTCATTTCTTGCAAGCTAATTGTAAGCTAATGCACTTTTTGTCAAATTCAACAGATATCGCCATACATTTCGCTATCTTACCGTTCTCTGTGCGTGTTGAAAAAAGAATCTGATACTTCCACACAGCCCTGTCTCTGTAAATAGAAACACAAACAAAGTTACGAACGCCGCTCACAAAAACAAATGCGTAAGTATGGCCAGAGTTTAAGTAAATTAGATAACGGAGGCAGAGCCTGCGTTTTGTGCACTGTCCCAGGGTCCCCCTACAACGGTATTGTATGATTAAATTTCCTTTTTTCCTTCCTTTTAGGTTTGTAGGAGGTAAGTATAATTTTTTATGTGTTGTTCCTTCCTTTAAGGCTTGTAAGAGGTAAGTTAGCAAGTGTTCTCGAGAATGGCTAACCCTAAAGAGCCTGGTTTGTATATTATGGCCTCCCTCTTTGTTAAACAAAGGTAATAACAATGTCTCTATAATGTCTCATTTTCAGCATTCATATACAGTATAAATTCCATTTATGCACAGGACTTCAAACCTATCAAGGCACATATTTTATTATCAGTTTCTCATGTAGGATGACGGAAAATATTTGATTGAGCATGCTCCATTAGCAGAATAAGGCATGCTAGTATATTTGCTTGGACCCAATTAATCTTCCTATGCTGCTCCACTGATTTAACCCCCCCTCCAACCCCCTTAGAGCCCCACGGGAGCAGATAGTGAGCATCTGAACCCAATTCAACCCTACCTGCATGGCCTACAGTATATTCTGTTCGACTGTAATGTGTTCCTTGACATTGCTAACTAAGGGCAAGCAACATACTGTAGCTATAGCCAAAGTTCTGGGGCCTGTTTTGCTGTAACACCAGCATTCTGAGAATGAGCCAAATATCCCAGCCTTTTGATTCAGTTCATTCCTCCACCTATTCTTTTATTGCCACTAACCTCTTAGCCCTCACAGTGTAAGAAGCATAAACTATTACTTTAATACATAAAATTGTTATTATTACAGCACTGTTCTGTGTAATCAAAGGGTTCTTAATAACCAGTAGGTCTACGTGAGTTGGTTTTATGACTGATTCCGATGAGCTGACTGCTTCTTGGGACTGATTACGGCCCGTGCCTTGCCAGAAACACAAGGAATCACGCCACTATCCTCTAAGGAGCTGTAACAGTCCAACAGCTCATCTTTTAGTTACTTTTACAGGGGGTGTATGTCATGCCGTTGCTATCCTTCAACATTTTCCCCGGCTTTGGCCGAATCATGGCATAAAAAACACCTTCCTATCAGCTCTACAGCAACTCTACAGCAGCTCTGGTTTGAATACAGAGAAAACGAGGCATCTCGGTTTGTGGAAATATACAGAAGATGTTAAGCATTTCACTTAACTTTTTTCTTCTGCTTTAGCCTGCTGTGGCTTGCTCTTCCAGTTAAAACACCAATTTTAGCTAAAAGCCTGTGTGCCAGTAGACCTGGCTCAGTTGGGTGTTGGAAACGTTCCATTGCCCTGCTTCATGCTATTCTTCCCCTAGGTTTATTTGTTTGTCTTCGGGGGAACTTGTTTGGACTTGAGCCTTCAGTAAATTGTGTCAAAATGCTGGCAGACGTGTGCATATACGTCTGAGAATGGAAGCACCCCCTCCTGTTGTTTTACTATATAGGACTTGTATGTACTGTATGGGTAGTGCTGTGGTTTAAATGGGTCTGGCTGAGGTAAGTGGTTTGGCTCTGATATCCCGAGTGATTACAAGTCTTTATTGTGATTAACTAATATAAACGTGGTCATAAACATCCCACTACTAGTAACACTGCTAAAAGGATACCAGCTTTTAGCATAATCACAGGGTCATAAGGCATAAAAGTCGCATATCCCTTGTCTTTTCTGAGCTGAGATGAGGGAGAACTGTGCACGTGACATATATCCCACAGGAAAGGTCAGTGTTTCCATTAACTTAGGTTTAATGTTTTCTGTCTGCCCATGAGAACAGCGTTTCCAATGTCTTGCTGGTATTCAGACAATGGCCTTCAAAAGACGCTAAAGTAAAAGACATTCTGCTCGTTCTCAGTATGCTCAGTGTGCCTGTCAAGAGATGTACATTGATTAAAACACACGCGCGCATGCAAACACACATGCACGCACGCGCACATGCACACACACACAAACAGGCTCGACTCAGCAGATGAATGAAAAGGAAAAAAAAACTCTGCATGTAGAGGTCAGTGCATTTTTGGACTGTGGGTGGAGCTCACGTCTAATGCAGAGCAAAGCAAAGATAAGATGCTTTTAAGTTGTGTTATGGGCAAAGAGGATTGGTCTGCTGCCCTGAAGCTCTGCCAACGTCAACCTACAGTAGCATGCTGACCCAGTTTGAGTGAATTCTGAACTGTAAGTAAGACCAAGCAGCGTGGATGTACATGGGAGGGAGGAAGGGAGAAAGGGATTGGGTGAGCAGGACCAATAAGCCGTTCTCCTGCGTTTTAGATACTGTAAGTAGCTTACGTCTGGCTCTGCTCTCTGCTGCCACCCAAGCTTCAGAGCGCTTCACACCCTGGCCACCTCACCAGTGGCCAGGGAGCTGCCCTTCCCGCACATTCCTGGGAGTTTGGAAGATAATTGCTGCGGTTTCCGAGAGGCAGAGGGGCCCTCAACGCAAAGACTTCCACACAGGAACCATGGCTCGGCCTGCCATCTGTAGCACAAACAGTTTTCTCCCCCCACCCCCCTTGCTGTGGTACCGTGGAAACGTGTATTTGCTCTGAAAGTAGCCGGAGTCGAGCCCGGTAGGAAACGGACGGTGCATCCTCCTTCTGTTGTGACTGTCTCCTCCATCAGCGTTAGAGGTGGAGAGTGCCCTCTGTGATGTGAACATCACTCACATATGGTTATGAACTATGTCCTCAGCCACCATTCACTCAACACAGCACACAGGGAGAGGATGGTGTGTCGCGATGTTATGATTAGAATCCAGTAGGGCTGGCCCGAATACCCTTTGCTTGGTTTTTCGGAATGAGTGTTTGAATACCCGTTTTCTAAGCTCCATTAAAAAACACTCAACATGTTTCATAACATAAAAATCCAAGCGGGTAGTCAAGGCTGTTTTCTGTTTTCAAGGCCTTTTCTAAATGTCAATATACCCCTATATATAGTAGAGAGCTATTGAAACTAATTGTAAGCCAATATACTTTTTGTCAAATTCACCAAATATCTCCTCGCATTTTAAAAGATTACCGTTCTGTGCACGTGCTGGAATAATAATCCAGTACATCTACACAGGCAATAGGAACAAAAACAAAGTGGCAAACACAGCTCACAACAATGCCACTTGGCTTTGCAATGTGTTTCAATGTGTTGGGCGGAGCTTCTGAAGGAGCTTGTTTTGATTTGAGCTCGAAATTAGCAGGCGCTCTCGAGAATGAATAACCCTGCCTTGTAAGTCTGTTCTTTTACTTTATTTTTCTTACATTAGCGTGGTCTTTCTTTGGTAATATGGGGGACCAGGTTGAAAAGCCATTTTGTCTTATCGTTGACATTTTGAAGCATTGATAATCTGCAATCTGTCATCAAAGCACAATTGCCTTGTGTAATGACAACCTTTAGGAGCTTCATTAAGGCTCCTATCTGGTCTCGTCACTGTGTTCTTTTTTGTGTGGACATTCCACAAACCCTACCCGTACCATGGCAGATACTGTACACAGGTGCACGAAGAGATAACGTTTGTGCTATGATAACACAGCAGGAAAGGTATCTGAGGCTGCTACCAACATCTAGCGACAGCTGCCACATCTATTAACCAGTAGCTAAACTTCTATTCACAGTTAAAGTAAATATGTCACGGTTCAAACATTCCCAAGTGGGAATATGTAAGTATTCCAAATAACAGTGAACACTCATAATTCCAAAATTTGCAAAAATATAGAACGAGTCATAAAGAGATGTTCCGATTACAAAAAAAATGATTGAACAAGACTGTAATGAACAAAGGCCATTGGCTTCTCTTTATAAATATTTTTCTTAGGCTACTCAGGCCTTCTAGAAACCAGAATGCTTAGCCGGGCCATCTGCTGGGTGAGTCATTATTGTTGTCAGACGTCTGTCAGCAGCGCTCCTCTCACTTGAAGGGGTTAATCTTGTTTCGGTAAACACGCTCTGATGTGGTCTCTCCTTTGACACGTCCTGTTGCCCGCGCTGCGATGAGCCGCGCTGCGGGAGACATCTGCCTGGAATACTGCAGCCCGCCACGTTGAGAATAATTAACCCTTATTGAGAAAAGATGAACTGCTGCTGTTAAGGAGTAGGGCATCTGACAACGCACACACACACACGCACACACACACACACACACACACACACACACACACACACATGCCCATCTTGAACAGGACACTCCTGTAAAAGAGATTTTTAATCTCAGTGAGTAAATTGTCCTGGTAAATGAAAGGTTTAATAAATAATAAATAATAATAAAACACATGTACGCACGCATACACACACACACACACACACACACACACACAAGCACACACACGCATGCACGCACACACACGCGCTCCCACACACAGAAAGACACACGCACGCAGAGACACACTATGAACATGCAGCTGCACCTGAGAATGTTGGCTGGCGTACAGTATATTGGTAATCTTTCATGCCCCTACAGAGGATAAGGGAGAACAGGAAAAATAGGGATCAGAAGCTGCAGCGCCCAATCATTTTCAATTGATTGGTCCAAGATTAATTTATACCCACGCTGACAATCTGACCTAAACTCATCTGCCAAGACTTGCCCTGGGCATGAAGAACTCGGATCTTGGGATGAAGCCTGATTATCTGCAGCGATTATTAAGGATAATCTTCGCTTTTCAAAACATCTCTGAGGTAGTAAGGTCTCCCTGTTCAGCCTCATGGCCCTTTTCTCATGATGCTAGACATAAACTGTTAAAGGTATAGTCAGCTATTGCAAGCCCTGATAATAATAAACTTTTTGTCAAATTCACCAAATAGCTTCTCGTATTTCGCAAGCTTACCGTTCTCTGTGCATGCCGCAAAAAATGATATTGTACTTCTACACAGCCTCGGCTCCATAAATACTGTGGCAAACACCGCTCACAGCAACAGCGCCACTTGGCTTTACAATACGTTTCAATCATAGACTGTATATAAATGGACAAACCCTCTGTCACCCATAGCTTGTCAGCAGTGCCACGTTGTGCAAACTCGCCATCTTTGCAGTACCTCACACTGCCTATAACCCCCCATGCCCCCTATTCATTATTATGGGATACATGTATGGCTAATAAATGTTTAACTGATGAGTTATAAAAGCATTCACCCCACGTACCGTTGTCAAGAACAGGAAGACTAGCTATAGAGACCAAAACCGCTTTTTTTTATAAGGATGAATCCCTTTTGCAAACAGCAATTCGATGAACTGCAGGATTTGGCACATCTGTGTTGTATTCATTTCTTTCCCTCAGAAAATTCTGAGGGAGTTTGTTTTGATTTCAGCTTTTAAGTTAGCAAGCGTTCTGGTGAATGACTAACCCTGCCTTTAAACAAGGACATGAGCCTATTAGTGAACATGGAATAGGGATGTGTAGAGAGCAGTCCAGTCACTTGCTCGCTAGAATTTCTAACCTTAACATTAGGTTAAAACACAAGGAGGACCCCCCGGTGCTGAGAAATTAATAAATAACCTGCAGTTCATCAAATGGCCACTTGAGGCTGGCTCCAAAAGGGAGTAAATTCCAGTCCCAAGACACCAATGTTAAAATGTTTGACTTTACAGAAAAAAAAAAAAGCATGTTTATAGCCTGGTTAAAAAAACATGTTTGGTCTCTTGTAACGGTCTGGGCCGCGCCGCCGATGGGCGGCTCACTCCCTCCCACCGTTACAGGGGCATGCGTGCTCCCGCCCTCGGTTTCCAGACGTGCACTTCCCCAGCGCTCCTTGTCTCACGGGTGTTTGCACTGATTGTGTATCGTTCGCTCCCGCCCGCTACATCTCTATAGATAGTGTCCTCGTTCATGACAACTGTACGGGGGGTGAATGTTTTTATAACTCATCAGTAAAAAATATATTACGTCCCAAATACATCCCATTATAAAATGAATAGGGGGGTCCGTACAGGTGGAGTGAGGTACTGCAAAGATGGCGACGACCAGAGCCAGCACAGTGTGGTGTTCAAATACGTTCTTGAGAAAAGCTATGGGTTGTCCATTTACAGTCTATGATTAAAACCCGAGGCTGCTGGTTCGACCCCTGATGTCAGGCCACCCGGTGATGTCTTCCTGGCACTACCCAGTACCACTGCTTGTGTGACCAATAGAGTGCTTCCATTCGTCTGGTCGGCATGACGTCATATCCGACAGTGGCTTGGGATCTCAGTGACAACTCGGTGACAACAAACAGCTGTGGCCTAGCAACCAAACGTTAAAAGAGTGGTGAAACTTTTTTACATGTACGCTATTCACATGTGTTTTGCAAAGTCTCTGTTTATTTACTTTTATTTACTGTGCTGAATTAGGCTATTTAGTATATTCCTATTATGATGAGCTCCCATGCAATACCAAGAAGCATTTATTGACACTGATTTGGACCACATAGAAACTACATGGTCTTATCTGGAAACTATTACTATGCCATCGAGGGCATTCGTGGACCAGACCAATAAGATTCCTAATTAAATTCTGGACACCACTGGCTTAAACTGACCTTTTAATGTCTTCTGATCTTTCTGATGCTGTTAGATATATTCCCCTCTGACCTCCAACTCCCCTGTTTGACAAAAGTCTAACATTTTTAGTGGCGCCCTTCTCCTCCATTGAGATCCCCTGGCTCTTATAATGTTCTTATTTATGTATCATGTGGCACATGAAGGTCATGTCAGAGTCCGGCGAATCTATCCATAAAAAATATTTTTCCTGCAGTTGTGTTCCGGTGTGTGTAGAGATCAGTGGCCTGCCACTTTCCCCCTTCTCGATGTCTTCAATGAACACTCTGCTTTGTTCCAGACCATGTAGGGGCTCAGATTTAATGTGGGAATGAAACACCCACAACTGTATTTTTCTATGCATTTGCCCATGAGAACATAGTATATATACAGTACATGTGTGTGCCATAGTAGATGTAACAGAACATGTTCACTCAGAATTATCCTGCATTACCACCAAACTTTATTTGATACCGTATTGTCCCTCACAAAGGTATTGTTCTCTCCGTACAATACAAACAACAATGAGAGCAGTAGAATGTGTGTCTACTACTTGTTATGCATTCACCAATTTTATTACCACCCTGAGAAATAATGGAAAATACTATATGAATATGAGTGTCTGATGTTCAATGCGTGTGTCTGTCCTCTCTCTCTCTCTCTCTCTCTCTCTCTCTCTCTCTTCCCCCAGCACTTGGACAGATCATGCTGTATGTGGATGGCATGAATGGTCTCATATGTCATAATGAAACAGTCCAATGGCTCTACACCCTTGTTGGGTCCAAGGTAAGGAGATAAGAGGTATCCTACCGCAAGACATGGTATCAGTAAAACCTACCACACACCATTGTCTCTGTCTGCAGTAACTAATAACTGACAGCAATTTGATAGTTAGCATAGTTTCAGCATGTACACACGGCTCTCTGTGTCTGTGTCCATAGCTCACCTCATCCCTCTAGTGGCCAGGTTTATTTATGCGCATACATACAACGGGAAATAAATGCACATGATATTAGACTACTTACAACTGTTAAAATTATGGGATGTTTGTGTTTGCATTTTCTGTCCTACTTTATTCCCGTCTCATGTGATTTCATCTACCAATATGGACACGTTGAGCCATCAACATGGTTTTCATTCAGTTGTGTTTGCAGTAGCATTAGCATACATTTTTTCTATGTAATTTATTCTCTCTTCATTTAACTTTTCTTGTACGTGGGTACCCTATCTGTTTACTTTTACTTAGATTCTATAATATCTTTGGACATTTTTAAATTTTGGATGCTTTCATTTCATCTCAAGGATTGTGTTACATGGCAAAGAACTACATCTGTGCAGCTTGAGTTACTTTAGTATAGATTGTAAGCACATGAGAAGCTGAGCACTACTTTCCGGCTGTCAAAAGTGTATTCCCGCATTGCCGCGACATAGTTCAATGCTCTTATCTTACTTCTCAAGACCCTCTTGACAGGAAAGGCTTTTCCGGTGACACAATATGACACAGTTTAGTGTCTATGATATCATTTATTAGCACGCATCTTCCATGTGTGATGGTGTGGTGGTGTGTTTTTGGAGGGCCGTATATTTCACAATTTCAATAAAATGGCTTGAATGTAAGCTGTACTTTTGTTTGATGGGATTCATCTGTGAATTCAACTGTGTGTTTCAGTTCCGTATGGTCGTGAAGACGGCTCTGAAGCTACTCCTCGTGTTTGTGGAGTACACAGAGGCCAACGCTGCCTTGCTCATCAATGCTGTGAACGCTGTGGATAGCAAAAGAGGTAAGCCTTTACGGTAACTGTGGCCCAATTAAATAAACTTAGATCATCTTTAGAACACGTGTAGTAAACACGTGCTTGAAAACTCTGCAGTGTGATCAGCTTTTCCAGACGTTTTACCACTCTGGCCCTGGAGTGTTGGTGCTGACAAATACTTAATTTCACCGGCACTTTCCCAATGACTGCTGCGCTCGTGGCGTTGTACAGTCAGGTTCCAATTACACCATGGTCAGACCGGCCGTCCGGAGCAGCTCCCTAGCCACACGCAGAGCAGAGATTATTGCAAAACGACCGTAAGTCTCTCCCTTAGCGGGCTTAGCAGTTACCTGTCGCTGTAAAAGCGCCACATTGTGCTCTGGCCCGCTGCTGTGGGTTCAGTGTGTGTATGAAGGGAAGGTGGGATGACGTTTCATCTGGTGGGAGGCAGACACACGCAGAACTGGCCTGCTATTCTTCTACCTGCAGTCTGCTTGATAAGCTACTCGTCTGGACCCCACCAGTGGTTGCAAGACTCTGAAGGTGTCAGCATCTTAAAATAACCATTTCTTTTGAGGTTTAGTTTGATTTTACATTGTTTGAATATAATTGTATAATACACAAAATACAATACTTTTAATGCCTTTACTGTGTTAAGTGTTTATGGTGTCTTATGCTATTACTATACAATACAGTGGTCCATGGCTTGTGATGTCACTAGTAGGGATAGGCTAACACTATGTTGCTTGTGATGGTGTTGCAGGAACTAGACTGTGGTCTAACTATAGGGATAGGCTAACACTCTGTAGCATGTGATGGTGTTGCAGGAACTAGTCTGTGGTCTAACTATAGGGATAGGCTAACACTCTGTAGCATGTGATGGTGTTGCAGGAACTAGACTGTGGTCTAACTATATCGACAGGCTAACACTGTGTTGCAGGAATTAGACTGTATTCCAACTATACCTGTAGGGATAGGCTAACACTGTGTTGCATGTGATGGTGTTGCAGGAACTAGACTGTGGTCTAACTGCATGGAGATCCTGGAAGAGAAGGATGGGGTGGACACAGAGCTGCTGGTCTATGCAATGACACTCCTTAACAAGGTGAGGCAACGCCGCTGGTCTGTTTGTGCTTAGCTGTCAACCGAAAGAACGCTGCTCTCTCCCGGCGTTCCCTGTTCTATCCTGACATTCCTTTTTGTTTCTCTAGCAAAAGACTGCTATCTATCGGTGGCCTCACTTTTCTCTGAAAGTCATCCCTCTCTTTTTCTACATGGGCTTGTTCTTATCTCACCCTCCCTCTCTCTTGTGAATTAAAAAGTGAGGCAAGGAACCGTAATCCTGTTTTAATTGTCTGCATGTGTGTGTGTGTGTGTGTGTGTGTGTGTGTGTGTTTCAGACTCTGGCAGGGCTTCCAGACCAGGACTCCTACTATGACATGGTAGACTGTCTGGAGGAGCAGGGCATTGAGGCTATGGCCAAGAGGCACTTGAGCAGAAAGGGAACAGACCTTGACCTCACGGAGCAGCTGAACATCTATGAGGTCAGAAACCCCCACACAGCCTGACCTGAAAAGCAACATATTGCACACTATGTATCAATGACGTTGTAAAAACTCTCTCTGTATGTGAAGTATGCATGGAGAAAAGTATAATATCTGCACATTGTATGTGTTTTCTTGTGGGTGTAATTGACAGTGAGTCCACAGTGAACAATGTGGTATGAAAAGCTTAAGGAATGTGCCATAGCATAACATTCATGTGTGGTAACCTTAGCGTTAGATATAGTTATAATACATTACCATAGCCAGGTACCAGATAGTTTATATAATTTTTAGGAAAAACATTTATGAGCTACAGTCCCCCCAAATTCCCCATCAGTGGTATACAGCATCTCTGCATTTAATAATTAGGCAATTTAGTCTTTAGTTTAGCTTTATACAAAGTAACTTACAATGAGTACAATTACAAGTATAGGCTATAGCAGGAAGGTGTTATCTTGCTCAAATGTGCTTGCAGGTAGGCCAAGCCTGGTGCTCGAACCAACAGCCTTTGACTAGATTATTCTGCCCCTTAACACCCAGACCACATGACTACTCTACCCAATTAACACCCAGATCATTACCTTGCCCCTTAACACTAAGACCACTGGACTCTCCTGCCCATACGTTAAAGGATAGGATAGGCTAGTGCAGTGGTCCCCAATCCTGGTCCTAGAGGGCCACTGCTCTGCATGTCTTAGATGTCTCCCTGTTCCAACACAGCTGATTCAAATGAATAGCTCATTATAACGACCCATTCATTTGAATCAGGTGTGTTAAAGTAGGGAGACATCTAAGACATGCAGGGCAGAGGACCTCTGGGAACAAGATTGGGGACCACTGGTCTAGTGGGTGTTAAAGTCTGGGTGTTAAATGGCAGGCTATTATGGTGGTCTGGGTGTTAAGGGGCAGAATAGGCACTGGACTACCCTGCCCCTTAACACCCAAACCACTGGACTACCCTGTCTGCCCATTAGCACACAGACTACTGAACTATCAAGCCTCTTCACACCCAGACCACTAGACTATCATGTCCCTTAACACCCAGACCACCAGACTATCCTGCCCTTAATTAACACCCAGACCACTAGACTATCTTGTCCTTAATTAACACCCAGACCACCAGACTATCTTGACCTTAATTAACTCCCAGACCACCAGACTCTCCTGCTCCCTGAATTGGTGTCTCTCACCCAGATGACTCTGCGCCACGAGGATGGGGACGAGGACACCCAACTGCCTACGAGTAGCCGCAAGGACCGTCGGCGTGCCAGCATTGGCGTGGCCGGCACGGGCAGAGCCAGCGTTGGCGAGGCCAGCGAGAGACGTGGCCTGGATCGACGCCGCAGCCGCCGGCACTCCCTGCAGAATAGCAAGGGGCACTCGTCCGCCCCGGCCTCCCCCAGCAGCCCCCACCACGCTCACAGAGACGCATACCTGCCCTTCAGCGGCCAGGACATCAGCGAAAGGTGTGCCAAGGGGGTAGAGGGAGTGTTTTAACGGAAACGGATTCTTGCTATAGGGCTGTGCCACATCGTGTTGGCCAGGATATTCCGATGCAATTCGCAGAGCCTTGTGAGACGACCCTGATCCAGCTAGCCTCCAGTTTGAGTTTGCTGCGAGATATTAGTCTGGGCAGGCTTGAAATGTTGTGTTAGAGTCCGAACCACAGTGGCTCTGATCAGTCAGCTTCGTACTGACAGCTGTGGACATAGTTTAGGACGTGCCTGCAGTTTTTGTTTTTTTAAACAGTTTCAATGGACGGCTTCCCAGATGGTTCAATGTAACAAACCCTCAGGTGCGTCAGGTTACTTTTTCCTCCTCATGATAAGAAGCATATCAACTACATACAGTTGGTGACATGTTTCTTTATGTGTTGCAGCGTGGGCTTCTCACACAGAGTGAATCAAAGCCCATAGGGTTTGAATGGGGGGGGGAGGGGGGGGCAGTAAACCCGTTAGATTGACTGAAAAAGCATAAGGCTTTGGTCGGTAAAGTAAAGCAATAGAAGAAGTACAGTGCAAACCTGGTAGCTGCCCCCAAACACTTTTGGCTCATTATATCGGCTCAAAGAGTGATGAAAGAGTGTTGAATGGTCCTTTACCTCTTTTCATATCGTGGTTTACATATTTACTGCATAAAATACCATGTGGTATTGTGATAGAATTTTAAATCTGTATTGCTTATTCCTAATCCAAATCTATTTCAGTCAGATAGCATGCTCCACTTGCTGCAACAGCTTCCCAGCCAAACAAGGTCACAATAATAAATTTTTTTTTTTAAATATTTTATGGGTCCATCGAGTTGGTTTCTGTTTTTTCACAGGCAACACAGGTCTAACTGCCAGCGTTGTATTTCAGTCTTGGACTGTTCTTTCCGGAGTGCTTGCAGCAAATGTAATTATACAGTAATATAAAAGAGACATATCTGCGATCGCAAAGTGACATTTCAATGAATCAAATTCTTTCGACTTCTGAGGCTGAAGAAAACAGTAAAACAAGCTGGTGTGTTTCTGTCATGAATAATGCTCCCTCAAGATAGAGTTGAGCTATAGTGCCATTAAGTCTAAATATATACATTTTATATTCAGTGACTATACCTGTACATACACAGGTAATTAAGACCATGTTAAACTTGAGTTATACAATATGTTTCAGTGTTGTTTTATTGTTTTTGCTTGATTAGAAAATACCAGAATTTATTATTTCTAAGCTCTTTATCCCACTGATAAGCCTAATATTAATTCCATCGGTGTTAGTTTCCACTGCTTGTTATAGTGTCTAGCGTCAGTGGACCAAAGCGGGGTTTGTGTTGATTCAAGCTGATCATAAAGATCACCTAAGAGCCCTAACGTTCATTCGTCAAACTATCACTGACAGATGCATTCCACATAATAATCGGGTCACTACCCCGCCAAGCCTATATAGCTGTACCCCTGGTAGCGTTGGGGTCCACAGGTATAGCTGAACTCAACCTTATACCGGTTATATGATACCGGGTCAGTTACTTTCATTCTACCACATGAAATTCAAGCCGCTGTCAAAGATCGCAGCTTTTTTTCCATATTGCTAATGAAATCCAGGCGACGAGCAGCAAACTGGCCACAGGCTTACGCAGGGTCTACACGCCAGAGTTCTGCATCAGTTCAAACACAGACAAACACAGGGCTGTCGCCGCAAACCTTCGTTTCCTCACAATAGTCCTCATTAGAACCATTTGGTGACACAGCATTTGAACTCTCGTTCAATACATTATCATTGTAGAAGATCGCATAAGCCAACTTCTTCTTGAGCTCCACTCTTGGTCTGCTCTCGCTCTCCTGTCCTTTTGTTGCTTGCTTGGAGGAAGAAGGGGGGTAAGGGGGGTCTGTTTGTCTTGTCATGTGTCTGTGTTATCACTTTGTGCAAGGCCACTTTCCGTGCTCTATGTTTTCATCGTGTCTCTGTCCAACTTCTCTTCTCCTCCTTCCTGCACTTCTTTCTCCTCCATCCGTCCCTCCACCCCCTCCCTCCCTCCCTCCCTCCCTCCCTCCCACCCACCGCAGAGAAGAGGAAGAGGAGGAAAATGAGGATGAGGAGGAGGAGGAGGAGGAGCGAGAGGCAGACAATGAGAGTCGTCCCGTCTCTGGGTCTTCTAGGCAGGGCTCTCTCAGGTATTCTAGGTCAATGAGGGGCTCACCTACATCAGTGGTTCTCAACCTTCTTTTTGTTTTGCCGACCCAAGGCCCCTGGAATACATAGTCAATCAACATAGTCGGTCAATCAATGAATAGATTAACCGAGGCACTGACCCCCTAACTGACGTGCCATATATCTGTGTCTGTCAAGACACATACATCTGGGGAGACGTCCATTCAAACTGCAAACAAAAAAGACAGCCGCTTACAAAAAAGAACTTGGCAGGTGATTGGACAAACCTGTGAACCAACAAAGCCTTTTGTTAAATCCACTCCTGCCATAGCAACACCAGGAGAAAAGTGAAAACACATTTTACATTGAGAAAAGCCTTAGCTCTTCTCATAAATTCTAATACAACTGATGCTATATTGCATCACCCACGTTAACCTCTGTAGGACCGCCGTTATGTCACACCTGAATGACGCCCGTAGCTAACTACGGCGCTGATTGGCCACACACTAGGTTTTAAGTCAAACTGAAGCTTCCCGCAAAGCCACTGCCCCCCCATGTTGAGAACCACTGCCCCAATAATGAATGCCTCACCATATTCTGTTAGCATCCCTAGTTTCCCTGCCATAATGCAGAAGCAGTCTGAACACATGTTCTGTGTCTGCACGCGTTTGTCCTGTGTGTGTGTGTGTGGTAGCAGTGTGGCTGCACCTGTCAAGGACACGTCTTCTAGCACGTGTCTGCTTTACAAGTGCTTTGCTAACACCATCATCCCGGACGCCGGAGACCCTGAAGGGGCCGGGGCTCCCACGTCGGCCCCGCCCAAACACTCGCCCCCCTGCATTGCCCCCCCAGGCCGACGGCCTCACTGCCTTCTTCCACCCCCCCCGGCATCGGGGAACGTTGAAAACGCTGGTCTATCCGCGACCCCTCCCACCTACGTGGCTTCCTCCTCTTTCTCCTCCCCCTCGAAAGGGCGTCGGCCCCTCCCCTGTGTCCCCGTCCTCTTCCTACCCCGTTCCCCACCCGCCTCGGACCAGGGCCGCGTGTCTGTGGGGGCCAAAGAGGTGAAGAGGGCCCCGGACAGAGAGAAAAGCCACAGGTAGAGCGAAGACGTTATATCTACGGTTCTTCTACATCTGCTGTTCCACCATGTGCTCCATGCCCGACACTCGTGTGTGTCTTCGTTCATTACGGGTCGCCCAGAGGCAGCCGAAGGTGGACCAGAGAATATATAGCGTTAATGTACCTGTATGAACAACTTAACATCTTGTTCCACCTTGCGTGCATGTCGATTGGATGGTGCAGGCATAGTTCAGCTTTATCTTGGTGTATATTCTGAGCGATACATACGGTTAGTGTTCCGCTGTTGCATGTGTCTCATAAGATGTGATCTATGTTGCCTCTATCTTCTCCAATGGCACAGCAAAGCCACAAAAGGTCAGAACAAAAAGATCTAATTTTTTTTTCTTTTGGCTATCTGGATGGTCTTGTGGGAAAGGTTACATTTTGTTGACATTTACTGCTCATCTGTCTTTCATTGTGGAACGGCACCGCAGTTAATCCTAGACAAGTCCATAAATAAATTTCAAAGTATAAAGAGCTGAATAATTCACATTTGAGTGTCTCTTAGCGGTTCACGTTTGAGACAGAATTGCTACAATAGAAACAGGATGGCGAACAGCCGGCAGAGCATCCGCACGTATCTCTGGTCCTTTTTAAATCTAACCATTCGCTCCGCTACGTTAGCCTGGCTCTGCCCGACTATGTCCTCAGCTCAATTTATTTATCTGAGATTACAGTCTGGAAACCCTGGTCACATTAGCATTCTCACAGCCACCCTGCTGGCGGCCCAATCGGTGTGGGTTAGTGAGATGATGTTGAAGTCAAGCGTGTTTCGAAATGGTGGGAGAGCTAGATGAGGGGATCAAAACAATTGTAGCGACGCTGATTGCTTCAGCGCTGTCCAATAGTTTCAAATTTAACCAGAGGTCTTCACCGAGTAGGAGGAAACGATTGCGAACCTTTCCCAGTGGAGCATAACCAGACCATATGTACTTTCAGACGTCACACAAGTCTATCGCAACGTAGGGGACAGTGAAAACTGAGCGCAACAAAAGCTCCGTAAGCACACTTCCAATGGGATTTAGAAGGCTTTAGGTAGTGTGCTGTACGTTTGTCTTGCTGCCGTGCTGTCTTGCTGCTACTTAGTTGCTAGAGCAACATTATACTGCAGTAACATTTCGCTCTTTCTTGTTGTTTCTTGGGACAGTGTGACCTGATCTCTCTCTCTCTCTCTCTCTCTCTCTCTCTCTCTCTCTCTCTCTCTCTCTCTCTCTCTCTCTCTCTCTCTCTCTCTCCTTACTTTTAATCTCTGCAGTCAGACAGATGTTACACAAACAAACATCTTGCTTAATTATCAGCTGGCTAGAAAGCCCTGTTGGGCTGAAAGGTAAGTAGTGTTACGTGAGATATGACAAACCAGTACCCAGATTGAGTAATGTGTTACTCTCTTTTGACACTGTAAATTCATTACATTTGCCAGCGCATCATTTTGCTGCATGTCTAGGTCGTAATTGTATGTGGTGTGCTATCTCATTCATGCATTCTTCATTCATTAGAAGGTTCCTAGGAAAGCTGCGTGACTGCTGGAACAGGCAACTGATGAAGGATCATCTTGTTAAAATCTCTTTATGCTGAACGGCCTTTCATTAGGTCCACATGCACACAGGCCGAGATGGGCATGCAGCAGCCCCTCCCAGAGAATTGCAGCCTCCTGACATGCAGAATTAAGCTCATGTATACTCAACAGTAGCAAAAGCATGTTTCCAACGAGTATCTCGAGCATCTCTGTAGTGTGTTCCTGTAGCATCTCTGCAGTGTGTTCCTGTAGCATCTCTGCAGTATGTTCCTGTAGCATCTCTGTAATGTGTTCCTGTAGCATCTCTGCAGTGTGTTCCTGTAGCATCTCTGCAGTATGTTCCTGTAGCATCTCTGTAATGTGT